>SSNS01000990.1:0-17500 GCA_006937985.1 Aphyosemion australe
ATACTGTCATGTGGTGGTGGTTGTTGTAGGACCCAAAATGCAGGTGAACAGGAGGCAGACTGGCAGGCAAAAGAACTGTTTATTTTGAATAATGGTAGGTAGCGATACAACAGGTAGACAAGACAAGGATCTGACACAGACCAGGACAAACAGAGGGTTTAAATACATGAGGGCAATCAGGAATCAGGTGGGTAGGATAACAAGGGGCAGGTGAGTCCAATAAACACTTAACGACGGGAGACAGGACAACACATCTGAGGGAAAAGGAGCAGATCCTGACAAATACAAATAAATACATTTTTACATTTGATAACTTACTTGCTATTGAATGCAGAAACAACTTTTGGACGCATTGTGACGATACAATTGAAATTCTAACAATTATTCTGATTGTTAGGGGTTCTAGAGAGATTTCTTTAGTTGGCCATGAACATGCCTGAACTAAATGCATCACAAGAGAGTACACAAACAACAAATAGAAATAAACTGGCTGTTTTAACATTAAGTGGAAATGAAAGTTAAATGTATGCAGCAAATTATTCCACCTACACCTAGTTTATTAACCTCTTACCCACTTGAGAGTTCTGATGGTCCGAGTCTTTTGATCGCCAATTGGTATTTAAAGGCTCACAGATCCAATGATTTTGGTTGAATTTTTATCATTTTTTCTGTGGAATGAGTGTACAGGTTGTAGAAAAACATGGCATATAACTGATGCCATAACTTTATGAAATTGTTGATTGCCAATGAAGAGAAGATGAAAATACTGGAAAAAAAGTGATAAAACGCTGATTTTTTGGTATTAAATTGATGCAAAATTATGTAGAAATGTGTTTTAAGAGTTATTTTTTCAGTGGATGTTGTCAGTACATGTGTTCTGTGTATCTGGAATGCATTTATTGATAGCGTACCCAACCCATTGAGAATTTGGGGGGGGGAAATCGTTTTTTACATTTTTCTGATAAAAATACAGGGTTCATACACTAAAATGGCCACAAATTTTTTTCGCAATATTTCCAGCAGAGCAGACCCTCCAATTATTGGTCCTTAGGGTCTAAGTTAACAGAAAAAACACAATTAAAAAGTATGGCAGACCATGTCAGGTTCAACCCTCTTTTGAGACTTTGGCCCCCTGACTATAAAGTCTATTCTATTGTATTCTATCCGGTCTTTGTTCAAGTTTTGTTCACCAACTGTTTCCTCTTAACTTCGTGACTTCAGGAGCTCCTCTGAAAGACGCTCATACACCTGAGTGTTATTCCTAGAAATTAGGCCGATCAGTGCAGCGGAAAGAAAAAGGGACGTGTAAGAACTTGATGCATTGTTGGAGTGCACATTGGAAACTTCTGCTTCAAGAATAAATATTTTCATTCATTCATCTTCTTAAACACTTGTTCCTGTGACGGCCATGAAGAGCTGGTGCCTNAAAAAAATAGCATATCATAAAAAGGTTCTCTAAAGGAGCTATTAACCTAATCATCTGAATCAACTAATTAACTCTAAACCTGCAAACAATTCCTGAGGCTTTTAAAAACTCCCAGCCTGGTTCATTACTCAAACCCGCAATCATGGGTAAGACTGCCGACCTGACTGCTGTCCAGAAGGCCATCATTGACACCCTCCAGTAAGAGGGTAAGACACAGAAAGACATTTCTGAACGAATAGGCTGTTCCCAGAGTGCTGCATCAAGGCACCTCAGTGGGAAGTCTGTGGGAAGGAAAAAGTGTGGCAGAAAACGCTGCACAATGAGAAGAGGTGACGGGACCCTGAGGAAGATTGTGGAGAAGGACCTTGGGGGACCTGCGGAAGCAGTGGACTGAGTCCGGAGTGAAAACATCCAGAGCCACCGTGTACAGGCGTGTGCAGGAAATGGGCTACAGGTGCCGCATTCCCCAGGTCAAGCCACTTTTGAACCAGAAACAGCAGCAGAAGCGCCTGACCTGGGCTACAGTGAAGCAGCACTGGCCTGTTGCTCAGTGGTCCAAAGTACTTTTTTCAGATGAAAGCAAATTTTGCATGTCATTCGGAAATCAAGGTGCCAGAGTCTGGAGGAAGACCGGGCAGAGGGAAATGCCAAAATGCCTGAAGTCCAGTGTCAAGTCCCCACAGTCAGTGATGGTCTGGGGTGCCATGTCAGCTGCTGGTGTTGGTCCACTGTGTTTTATCAAGGGCAGGGTCAATGCAGCTAGCTATCAGGAGATTTTGGAGAACTTCATGCTTCCATCTGCTGAAAAGCTTTATGGAGATGAAGATTTCATTTTTCAGCACGACCTGGCACCTGCTCACAGTGCCAAAACCACTGGTAAATGGTTTACTGACCATGGTATTACTGTGCTCAATTGGCCTGCCAACTCTCCTGACCTGAACCCCATAGAGAATCTGTGGGATATTGTGAAGAGAAAGTTGAGAGACGCAAGACCCAACACTCTGGATGAGCTTAAGGCCGCTATCGAAGCATCCTGGGCCTCCAACACCTCCGCAGTGCCACAAGCTGATTGCCTCCATGCCATGCCGCATTGAAGCAGTCATTTCTGCAAAAGGATTCTCGACTAAGTATTGAGTGCATAACTGAACATAATTATTTGAAGGTTGACCTTTTTTGTATTAAAAACACTTTTCTTTTATTGGTCGGTTGGAATATGCTAATTTTTTGAGATAGGAATTTTGGGTTTTCATGAGCTGTATGCCAACATCATCAATATTAAAACAATAAACGGCTTCAGTTGTGTGTAATGAAACTAAAATATATGAAAGTCTATGTTTATCAGTACATTACAGAAAATAATGAACTTTATCACAATATGCTAATTTTTTTTAAAAGACCTGTACATCTCCCCCCTACACACTGCCTATTTAAGTGTACCTGTCTTCAAGTGCAAGTTCAATCCTTGAACATCTGTTGGGGTCCCCAGTGCAGAAACATGCAAAGTCACACTTGACATTGGCTCTTGCACAGCAGCAACCTCGAGAGCACATGCTCTTTTTGCAACGGCAATATTTGCTGTGATTAAGTTCAGCATCATTGTTGCCACCAATTTGCCTTTGACAAGTTGTACAATACTGTCATGTGGTGGTGGTTGTTGTAGGACCCAAAATACAGGTGAACAGGAGGCAGACTGGCAGGCAAAAGAACTGTTTATTTTGAATAATGGTAGGTAGCGATACAACAGGTAGACAAGACAAGGATCTGACACAGACCAGGACAAACAGAGGGTTTAAATACATGAGGGCAATCAGGAATCAGGTGGGTAGGATAACAAGGGGCAGGTGAGTCCAATAAACACTTAACGAGGGGAGACAGGAAAACACATCTCAGGGAAAAGGAGCAGATCCTGAAAAATACAAATAAATACAATAATTGTCAATTTGCTTTTGACAAGTTGTACAATATAAATAAATACATTTTTACATTTGATAACTTACTTGCTATTGAATGCAGAAACATCTTTTGGATGCTTTGTGACGATACAATTGAAATTCTAACAGTTATTCTGACTCTTAGGGGTTCTAGAGAGATACCTTTAGTTGGCCATGAACATGCCTGAACTAAATGCATCACAAGAGAGTACACAAACAACAACAAATATAAATAAACCGTCTGTTTTTACATTAAGTGGAAATGTAAGTTAAATGTATGCAGCAAATTATTCCACCTGCACCTAGTTTATTAACCTCTTCCCCACTTGAGAGTTCTGATGGTCCGAGTCTTTTGATCGCCAATTGGTATTTAAAGGCTCACAGATCCAATGATTTTGGTTGGATTTTTATCATTTTTTCTGTGGAATGAGTGTACAGATTGGAGAAAAACATGGAATATGACTGATGCCATAACTTTATAAAATTGTTGATTGCCAATGAAGAGAAGATGAAAATACTGGAAAAAAAGTGATAAAACGCTAATTTTTTGGTATTAAATTGATGCAAAATTATGTAGAAATGTGTTTTAAGAGTTATTTTTTCAGTGGATGTTGTCAGCACACGTGTTCTGTGTATCTGGAATGCATTTATTGATAGTGTACCCAACCCATTGAGAATTTGGGGGGAAAAAAACATTTTTTACATTTTTCTGATAAAAATACAGGGTTCATACACTAAAATGGCCACAAATTTTTTTTGCAATATTTCCAGCAGAGCAGACCCTCCAATTATTGGTCCTTAGGGTCTAAGTTAACAGAAAAAACACAATTAAAAAGTATGGCAGACCATGTCAGGTTCAACCCATTTTATTGACCTTTTGAGACTTTGGCCCCCTGACTAGTAGGTCTGATGTCGGTCTGTCCTCCATGTTGAGATGATCTGTTCTCTTGTCTTCTGACTCTGAAATTGTAAAACATTAAATGAGACAGTACAGATATTAAATGATGACATTGTGCTGCTGTGTCAGCAGGTTCTAGCTAAACTTTATTATTCTCTTTCATGGGCCAACTTGATGTTAAATTATGTTGAATTCAACTTTAACCTGAGGTCCAAATTTGTATTTGGTGTGATTTAAAAGAAAAACAATTCTAGCTCTTACAGATTAGTCGACTCAAAAATGTGAACAAAATATTATAGATAAAAATAAATTTATATTAAAATTTTGACAAATTTCCCCAAAAAAAGAAAGCAGGAACATTTTAAAACTTAAAGTCAGTATCAAGTGTCTCTAAATAATAACAAAAAGGTCTAAAAGAGAATAAAATATTATAGTGCAAGAAGCCAATGTCCTTGTCCTGTATGTGGACACAGGGTCACTGGATATTAAGACAACTGGAGGACGCTTTAGGTTTAGTTTCAGTTGCAGTCGATGATATTCTTGTTTTCCACATCTGCTCCTCTTCAGACACAATCAAGAGTCAAAATGTCCCCAAAAGACATTGAAGTTTTTAATTCGCTGGTTAGTCAAAGAGATCCATCAGCTGGCTATCATTAAATCCTAATTCAGTCCACAGACACCTGCTGGTATTATTATTATTATTATTATCAGCAAATATAAAATAAACATCCAACATTTTTATTGGAAGTTTATTAATTTTTAATGTTTTAATATTTTCTGTTTTAAACAGAGCCTGGTTCATGCTCGTACACATTTCTGAAATTCAGATAATGAGATCATTGGGTTAAAAAAGCTATAGGCCAGATTTCCCTTTTTGTGTTATTTATTGATGTTAGTGATCATTTAGTTTGCTTTTTAAGCTCATATTTCACTAGTTACATTAGAAACAATATCATTACAACCCAATAACCTGCTACAATGCACTAGAAACGACGTCTTCCTCACAAATGTTTTTTAATCAATAGCAGTACACCCCCCCCCCCCCCCCCCCCATATCATTGATCAGATCCATTTGTGATCATCACAACTTTTTCACAGCAGTATTTGGTTATTTGATTCCTCAAGATGTTATTGGGGGGGGGCCTAAAGCAACACCTGCACCGGGGCCCAGCTCAACCTTGCTACGCCACTGATTCAGACCTTTTCCCACAACTTTGTGCTCAACATGTTGATCTTCACACCAGGCCTTGTTTTTTGTTATTGTTGTTTTTTGTTTCATGGTAATAAAGTTATCCTCAACCAGTAAGTTATTCACTATTGACATGTTTTACTGTATAAATGTAACCTTTTCTCCTGAACGTTTACTACGTCTAAACCCTGTAGTGTTTATTTTTAGCTTGTTGGGATGAAGCTCTGATGGATTTCCACACCAAACGGTCAGTAGAACAGAACATTAGCTCAACGCTGGCAGCCATCCAACATGTGATATTAATAGTTACTCAGAGACTATTTATAGCTCCACGTTTCACTTGGTGTTTTCATTATTCTTGAGAAAGATGAGCAGGAAACGAGGGGGTTTTATTAACCCAGCTGTGAAGTGCTGGGTTCTGACAGGAAGCACCCTTTGGAATGTTCTCCATTATCATTCCTCTCAGCATTTTCCCAAAAAGCACAAAAAGGTTTATCACTGTAACGTATATACATGAAGTGTAACTTGACATGTTGGAGTTTTACAGCTCATTTGTTTATTATTGGTTCGGTTTTGACATCTTGGTGTTGAAAGTCCATCAGGGATCAGTCTGAAGAGCCCTCAGAGTCTGGAGGGGTCAGAATGGAAATATTTTAAATGCCAAAAATGTCAGAACCTGCTGGAGTCAAGCGTGAATATATTATTAATCTTTCACCCTCAGCTGAAATTCATAATATATGTTACAAATAAGTTATGGAGCATGTTAAACTTTACATTGGTTTTAATGTCGGGATGTTGAGTTGACTTTTATCAGCCGTGTGTCATTGGGGCTTAGTTGATAAGACAACTAGTGGATGAACCTTTGACCTGTGGGGTGGTGATAGAGCAGGAACAGGTGAACTGATGGGAAGCAGGTGTACAGAGTGGGGAGCAGAGGGGAAACCTGAAGCAACGACCATGACAGAACCACCGGATGGATTTTAATAAACTTTAAGTCTTTAAGTGTGGAACGGATGTGGTCTAGACTTCGTACGGCTTCCACAAAAACCAAAAATCATTCAGTCCAATCAGAGCATTAACACCGGCTGTGGTGCGAATCTGGATGCAGGGTCTATTTTTCCTGATGTCATATGTTTTCATGAAGGTGCATCTGATATATTTCAAATTTGCATCTCCACTGGCTTTTGTTATTATTAATGAGAGGGATTAGTTCACATTGTATGATAGTTCACATTATTTTTGCAAGTATATATTTACACGTATTATGTTGCATGAACCCCAGAGACTTGGTGCTCTCACAAGAGCAAATTTGCAGAGAAGTTCTGCACACGATCCACAGTCGGCGTAAAAGCCAGTCCGTCTGGAAGCCTTACAGAAACTGGACCGCATCTGCTCCATACTCGGTGTGAATGAGAGGTAAGAAAGTAATCACCACTGGTCACCACAGCTGATCAGCCTTACAGCCAACCCTCATCGGTTTCACAGATGTTGAGCTAAAGTTTGATGTGGCATAGCTGAGAATTGTCCCCAACACACTCCAGACCAAGTAAGTTTTGTAATATTGCATAAAACTGAGCACGATGCTGTTTTTACAATCTGACTGAAACCGCTATAACGGCATCATTTCTCAATCTTAGTTTAAAACATGAAAGTCACTGGGCGACATGCATTCCTTGAAAGTTTGATCAGTGAAAATGTTTCTCCCCCGCTTGTGTTCTTGTCACTACAGTTATTTATCCCTTTTATTTTTGTACTTGAAGCAACAAGCGCAGCAAATGTAGAACACATTTGTGAGATGCTTCATTCCTCACTGCCTCCTCTCCTTCGATGAGATGGATCCCCCTCAGGAGGCCCATAAATGTGTTTCGAAAATAGCATGTTTACTATTGTTAGCTGTCTGACTTTACCAGTGTAATTGCTAATTATATTTCCTGTTTCATCACATTCTGCTGTTGTGAGTCATCTGCAGGATTGCGTGCTGAAAGGCAGCAATCCTAATCCAGCTCTGCATTCATGGTGGATCAAATCAATAAATCTGGCTCGTACCGCTGGCCGGCACTCTCCCTGGTTTCCTCAAACAGTGATTCAAACTCTCTGAAATGTGACCCGAGCCCACTGCTGAGCCAAAAGGTTGTCTAACACTTCATTAGAACTGGGTAAATAATTTCTTATTTTGGAACCAAAAGATTTATCTTACACATTGTCTTCATTAGGAGTTTGTGGCTTTAGACAGGTTTCAACACTTTCCAGTATGGAGCAGAGACTGATTGTGAAGCCTAGATTTCATTTTACTTCTTTAACTGACTGTTCAGTAACCCCTGATAATGCATTAATTACATGAAAGCATCAATGGCTTCTGGAGGGTCAAATCTGGACTAGATGAATTTCATTTCTTAGCCGTTTGAATGCAGAAAACGTAAAGGTCTGAGTTGAAGCATCAATATTGGCTGAGGTGTTGTGTGAAGACCTTGGAGTACCAGAGAACAACCTCAGGATTCAAACCTGCAACCTTCTTGCTGTAAGGCAATAGTGCACCACCATGAAGCTCAGCTATAGGGAAACATATCAAAAGCTGAGTAATAGTGCAAAGTCTTGAGACGTGTTTAAACTTTAAATGAGGTTGGCGGACGCAGAGGGAATTAACTTTTAAAAAGCAAAATGTTTTGATTATTATTTGGAGCCCCAGAATGGTTTTACATTAATTTGTAGTGGGATATTACATTTTAGCTGAGTATCATAAAATTTATCAAATATAGTAACACAAAAACTCTCCAAACAAGCTGGCTTCTGACATAGAATTTGCTGAAATAGCACGAAATTGCTGAAAAGAAGAAATAAAAAAATGTAAAGAATGAAGTATAACATAGGAAAAGGAGCGCGTGTGGGCCGTTGTTAACCCTGACTTGGTGGTTTTAGAAGTCCAAGGTGTTAAACCAAACAAGAACAGTTTTGTTAATACCTGTTGGTTTTATTGTAACATTTTGCATGTCCATTATAGAACCTGAGGTCATCACCTCTACGGTCAATAGCAGATCTACACTGATGTTTGGGATACTTAATCCACAAATGGAAATGAGGTCTGATAACAATCAGATTAAATTTAAACAGTTTAAAGAGCATCAAAATGTGCCAAAATACAAACAATTTCCATGACCAGCTAAAGCTAACGTGTCAACTGCTATTTTAAAGGTCTGCCTATACTATCGTCAATAGTTGTTAACCCTGTGGTGAGCAGCTTTAAAACTGCTGTGAAAAACCTGGCCTTGACCTTTCACTCCATCTAACCAATCTAGGTTACCTTTGAGATTCTGGAGAAAATAGTTTACTCACAAGTGAGGTTGTAAATGTAACATTATGGGTTTAAAGCACACCACTGCTGTTGAGGGTTTTAATGACTCTATGGTGACCCAGTACGTCTTGTTGCACCTTTGATACATTTGACTACAGACATAAAAACATAGGCGCCTTGTGGACTGGTGCTGCCTATAGGAGCTGCCGTAGTGGCCGGCCACCATCTTAGATGGGTCTCCATTCGCCCCCAGTGCATTCATTTCTACTGAGGAAGGTGCTTACCCAGCTAAAAAACACATTTTATCAAGCTTTTTCACAAAATCAGACACATGGTATGGCATGATAATTAAAATAGAAACATAATTAAACAAAATAAATTAAAATATTAAATCCCATCAGGTAGGCTAGAAAAGTGAATAGTAATCCCACGTGATCTGTTTTCAATAGTACGTTGTTGCAACCGTAGGCTGCACAAAAACGGGCATAGTTGCTCACTCTGCATTGACTTTGCAGAGTGAGGAGACCCATCCAATATGGCAGAGACATATCAGAAATTTTGATTTAAAAAGGCATAATAAGTTATTTAGAAGAAAATTCTTGCACATAAACATACTCGTTATCAACAGTGATATTATTATCATGAGCTAAATAGCACAAATCACTGCTTACCTCAGCAAAAACAAGACGACAGCCATTTAGAGCTTCTCAGGATCACTAAATGTTTAATCCAACCTGAAATAAAATAGTTGTAGGTTTCCAGGATTATAAAAGGGTTTCATTTGTTTTGCAGTGTTAATATGAGGTATGCAGCACAAAATAGTTTGTTTTGCCGATCGCTTCATGCTGGGTAAATCCTCCAGAGTGTATGAAAAGTCCGACTTTTTAAAACTATATGGGTCATAACCTAAAGGAAGATGTATTTTTTTGCAATATCACGTCTGTGCCAGCCCATCGCGCTGTGTTTTGTAGTGGAGCAAAACACTTCCTGTGCCCCATTTGAGTGTCGCGCGACTGCAGGGTCACGTGAGTGAAACCCAGCAATAGGGCCTTTCCTAGTACATACCCCAGTTCAGGTATTCCGTTGGTTCCTGAAATGGCCCAGAAAATGGTCCTTTTAGGCCAGTTCAATGAAACAGAGACGCGCATGCCGCAAAGTCCTTGTTGCCCAGAAGTTCTTGTTTGTGAAAACGGCCCTTTTGTTTCCACAACTGCTGATCTCCCCTAGGGCATCCCACAGGGCTCCATACTTGGTCCTCTTAAGTTGTTTCACCTGTATCTTCTCCTTTGGGTGCAAAATTCCAGAATTACAATAGCTCAAATAATTTTTTATGCAGATGACTATTTATGTCTAAATCTAATTGATGAGTACTCTTTCCAGCCTCTCTTTGACTCTCTTTTTGACATCAGGAGCTGGATGGAACTACGTTTTCTGAAATGAAAATAAGACTCAAGTAGTATTCATCTCTCCTTACTAGCTCCACATAAAAATCTGTTTTCTCTCATTTAAGTGTAAAAATGGATCATACCTTTAAACTTGACATTTGGGTTAATGTGTTGGTGAAGTCCTGTTTCTTTCATTTAGTGCAATTATCAAAATTAAATCCCATTATGTCACAATGCTGTCTGGAAATAGTAATCAGGTGATCATCAGCTGGATTACTGCAACTCACTTAGAGTTCATATATTAATACATATATTGAGGAAAAAGTGTTAAGACATAAAAGATTCTGTAATTTAATGATCTTTCTAAAAGTTAAATAAAATATAAAAATATGTCTTGTTTTTCTTCTTTTTCATGTATGTGTAACAAAATCAGATTATTCTAGTGTTAAATAGTTTCAAATCTAATAAAAAATAACAAATGAACATTTAGATAAAATGATCAGACACATCAAGGGAAAACTGATATTTATTTATTCAGATGACGGGTAAAATATCAGCACGCTTTACATCATTAAATCTATTCTCTACTAGCGGGAGCGACAGGAATCTAGACATCACATTCTGAAATGATTATAAAATGATCTGCTGAGAAGTGAAGTAGTTCAAACTAATCTCTAATCAGAAGCTGCAGAAAAAGGTGAGTTTTAACCGTTTTAACACAACACTACTCTGTTGTTTTCTACATGCACACCTCACATTTACATGGGATGCATGTAAACAACGTTCTGGTGGGATGTGCTGGCGGGAGTGAAGCAGTCCATGGGGGTTAGTGAGGCTTTCTTTTTTTCTCCTCTTATTTTTCCTTGGAAACACTTGTGTTTTATATTTGTGCCGTGCCACACATTCTTTAGAATTCATGGGGGAGGAAGAGGATGAAACTTCTGCTATTTACAGTTTTTCTGTCTGATCGTGCAAAGCTTTCTTCACAGCTACAGCTGGAGAATGTGCACAATTAATGAGTTTGTTTTTGGGGATCGGTAGCTCCATCTTTGCCCGGAGCGTGCATGGACATCCTGGTGTGTTTTCAGTATAACCTCTCACCTGTGAAGGTTAAAATAGAAACAGGCAGTCTGGGTGGCTCTCCACTCATCATTTGGCTCAACTCTTTGCTTTGTCATAAGATATTTATATCTGGGAGGAACAATTAGCAGAGAAGGGTTAGATTTCCCCTCTGTGGCCTCGGGTTTGGTCTTCCTGTGGGTGCAGATCGACCTCAGTCAGACTCACTGATTGGAGCCAGATCCTTTGCACCCTCAACCTCACGAAATCTCTAAACTGAAACCTTTGGTTGTTGGTGTTCATCCCACATTAAACAGCTCAACATGATGTTGTGTAATGGAAGGGGGGGTGTAAGGTGGAGGTGACATTCCAGCACTGGAGCCTTTAATTCCACATTCTCTCATCCCTCGAAGTGCTTTTCTTTTTTAACGATGCAGAGAAGAGACATCTGTTTGGATCGTTGGCCTGTACGGGCACTCTCTAGGGGGCTTTGAATCATTCATGGAAATCTAACAAGTGAAGATGCTATTTCTGTCGATTCTCTCTCCTTGTGTTTTTTCCTGACCTCCTAATTCTCCAGCATCACACCCCTGGGCTTCATGAATGCAGTTCAGCGTAGGAAGGTAAATGTTCTGCAGGTGTTTTATTTTACTGCTCCAGAAGTGCCCCTTCTCTCCATAAACCTGGGCTGTTGTGAAAACCTTGTTTACCATGAATTCCCCAAATTCCTAAAACTTTCAAACCTCATATATTTTTAAACTCCTCACACATCTTTGGACTCTTGGGTTTTGAGATGATAGTACTCAAGGGGGGACATTTACAGTGCTTTTAACAGACACACACACACACACACACGTGAACTTCACCCCCTGCGATGGATTCCAGATCAGGAATTTAATGCATTTCTGTTTCGCATCACCTCTCAGGAATGCAGCACGCATGCCACAAAACCTCACAACCTCGTCCTGATGATTATTACGAGGATGGATAAAGAGAGAGTGATGATGGGATGCAGACGCTGCTGGGGGTTGTGGAAGGGGGGGTGTTCTAGGAGAGATGGGAGGCATAGGGGTAAACATAGAGCATCCGGTACTCGACTTGACATTAATGACAGGACGGCTTGCTGCATGAAGCAGTGTCGGTGCAGATGTGGTATGCGCCAAGCGCATCTGGACTACAGATTTTTTTGTGGAACGTGTTTCGTGTGTGTCTGTGTTTGTTTGGTCCGTCTCTTCTCTACCAAATTAACGACTGTTGCACGATAGAGGGAGAAGATGGAGTGAATTAACTTTGTTGGGGATCTTAGAAGGGGAGCTGAATACCAAAGAAAAATGTTAAGGTAGTATCAGAGGTTAATTCACAGTAAGGAGATTAAGAGTCCATAACCTACACACTGGCCTCTGACCAAGAGGGCTGATACAGTCCAGATATCAGGCAAACACTTAATTTAGAGGAAAACAATTCTGTGGTTCTACAAAAATACACCTGATCACTTTACAGTATTTGTCATTAAAGGTGTGGTTCACTGAAAAAATACTTTTTTAATTATTATTTGGGTTTTTCATGCAGGCTGAACATGAAAATAGTCTTCTAACCCTAGATCCGGCATTAACTTAAATAGACGGCAAAACTCTAGGATTAGAAAATCCTGACAGATCTACGACACACTGTCACTTAACATTCATGGACTCACCCATCTTGACTCATGACGGGGAAGTCTGTTGTTGGTTTAGCGTGCGGGAAACAGCAAAGAACGTCTCGGCTAGCAGACGCTAACCATTAGCATTAGCACAGCAGAACTCCTCCAGGCTTGTGTTATTTGTGGAGATAAAACATCAACATTGCAGCGTAAACAGAGTCATATGCTGTGGGGAGGGGTTAGTGTTCCGTGACCGTGTTTGCGTTCAAAACTTAGCTTGTTTGCAGATTTGCTATAGCAGCTTTAATATGTTTATAGACGAAAGACCTGTTATAACGTTTAAAGAGTCTCCTTTAAACATACAACTTCTGAAACATTAGGTCATACACGTTTGGCAGAGCAACGGTTTGAGAGAAGCTCAGTTTCATCTGTGGTTGCCATGGTGAGCCTATAGTGACAAAACTGGCAGCAGCTTTAACATTTCTGGTAATCTTGGATACTGTTGGTGTTTATAGGAGAAAGCTGCTCATGTTGGAATTTTCTGTAGAAGAAAAATTTGCACCTTTTTTAACAAATGACGTCAGTATTCTCAAGTAAACAGCTTGAAACCATAATCCATGCCTTTATCACCTCTAGGCTTGATCGCTGTAATTCTTTACTGATGGGGCAAGTAAAGCATCCATAAACAGGCTGCAGATGCAAAACTCAAGGTTTCTGACTGGCACAAGGGGGAGAGATCACATCTCCCCAGCGTTGGCTGACCTACTGGCTTCTGGTCCGTTTTAGAACAGATGTTAAGGTTTTAGTATTTGTTTTTAATGCTCTATCTGGTGAGGCACCGTCTCACCTTCAGGCCCTTTTTAATCGTCATGTTCCAGTGGGTTCGTTGTGGTCAGCAGACCAGTGTGTCTGCTATCAGCCTCTAGGTATAACCTGGAGTCGAGGGGTGGGCGAGCTTTCTCAGTCGCAGGGCCCAGACTGTGAAACGCTCTGCCCTCTGGACATTTGAACAAGTTTCTGTTGAAACATCAGCTGTAATTGTTCCTGTCAACAAGCAGGAAGGAGTGTTACAGCATCAGTTACAGATGCATCATTCTAGTACAACTACAGCTGAGAGCACTACAGCATTTAAAACTGGACCAAAGAAATCTGGTTGTGATTACAGTTTATGCATTTTAAAACATTATTTTATCACGTTTAGAAGAATTTTTTTAAAGTCTGAAATTAGGGTGAAAGTTTACAACTACAGGTCACAAGGTGTGTGTGCGTGTACGCGCGTACCTGTGTGTGTGTGTTTGCTATTCAGATGTTGGGACAAGTAATTTAACCTCTCTAACTTCTGAGTTTAATTGAAGTTGGCTCTTGAGAGTTTAAAAAACTAAAATGTAATTAGACGTGAATATGGTCCAACCCTATGAGGCTGATAGGAAGGTTTAGACGATGAGGTCATGGAAATATGGTTATCTTCAGATCATCTTTAAAAAAGTGTATTTGCAGTTTCACAAAACGTTTTGGATTTCCTCTGATGTTAGTGGCTCTCTGTCGCCTTCTAGTGACGCAGCTGCAGGTTTACCTCAACATTGAGCTCGACACTCAAAACTAAAGAAACACAAAAAACACACTGAGCATAAAAATATCTTCAGATGCTCCAGAAGGTGTGAAACTGCTTCATCCAAAGACACAATTTAAAAATAAAATGTAATGTGTATAAAAAAAGAAAAGTGTAATTTTTAGAATATTTTGATTTATCAAGAGAACAAATCTCTCCTAACCACCTGGCCCTGTGTGAGACATGAACTGACCCCTAAACCCACTAACAGATTATAACAACAAATGGATCCAGTGTCTGTGGGAACTCGAGTCTGTCACTGCAGAGGAATTTTGTCCCATTCCTGGAGGGTTTTCCTGCAGGAACAGCCTAAGGTCAAAGGTCAGACATTCTCCTTCAGGATGTTCTGCTAGAGAGCAGAGTTCATGGTTCCATCAGTCACAGCAGGTGGTCCTGAAGCAGCAGAGCAGCCCCAGACCATCACACTACCACCACCATGTCTGACTGTTGCTATGGTGATGTTTTAGCGTTTGAGTCCAGATGGATCAGGACACACACCTTCCAGAAAGATCAGCTTTTCTTATCAGTCAGAATATTAACCCAGAAGTCTTTGGGAACATCCAGATGTTTGTTGGTAGGTGTGAAACGGTCAGCAGGGGTTTTGGTCCTGGAACTCTGAATCATGACCTCTGACCTTGACCTGAACCAAATGAATCCTGCAGAGCTTTAAATGTTGTTCTGGCTTCCTTAGTTCTTGAATGTGTTGCTTGTTTAGATCTTTTAGCCTTCTTCATGTCACCAGACAGGTTTTAGTGAAGTGATTTATCAATTCTACAGGTCTGATAGTGATCAGGTCTGGGTGTTGCTGGTGGAACTGACCCCAGCTTCACTGATAACATACAGATGAAACTCAAAAAATTAAAATATGGTGCTAAAGTTAATTTATGTCAGTAATTCAACTAATATATGAGATAGACTCATTAGATGCAAAGCCAGATATTTCAAGCCTTTGTTATACTGTATATTATTTTTATATATGATAAATAAAACACACAAAGAAAATGGATCCAACAGGAAGAAAACCAAATTACCAACCAAAAGCTAATTGATAAAAACGGGCCATTGATGGGGCCTGCTGTACATGTAAGGGAGTCAGTTCCAGAGCCTGCTCCTCATGCAATTTACAGTGCATTTTAGGGACACACAGGAGCAAGATGATCAGCAGACCTCAAGGATCTGGAAGAGACATAGAGCAATTACCACTCCAATAAGTAAAGGGGAGACATTCAAAGCCTTGTACACAAAAAGTCAAACTTTGAACTGAACCTGATAACATATCAGAAGCTGTTTCAAGTCAGCAAGAATAGGAATCATACGGCAGCGTCTGGAAGTGTTCATAAGGAATCTAGCCGTGGCATTTTGCACTTTCTGGAGGCATTCAAGGGAGGATTCAGAGACATGATTATGGCTTACAGCTGATGAAAACCCCAAACTCAAAACCTCACACAATTAGAATATTGTGAAAAGGTAAATGATAAATGACTCGCACTTGTATAGCGCCTTTTAGAGTCAGGAGTCTCCCAAGCGCTTTACACTACAGTGTATCATTCATCCATTCACAAACTGATGGTGATGAGCTACAATGTAGCCACAGCTGCCGTAGGGCGCACTGATAGAGGCGAGGCTGCTGAGCACAGGCGCCACCGGTCCCTCCAACCACCACCAGCAGGCAATGTGGGTTAAGGGTCTTGCCCAAGGACACAACAGCAGCATTTTCTGCCGGTAGCTGGGATTGCTCCTACAACCCTCTGATTACTAGACAACCCGCTCTACCTCCTGAGCTGCTGCTGTCCCTTGGTTCAATATTCTAGACTCAAAGTGTCACACTAATCAGCTAATTAATTAAAAACACCTGCAAAGGGTTCCTGAGCCTTTAGATGGTCTCTCAGTCTAAGTTGGACTACTGACATAAATGGACTTTTGCATCATGTTATCATTTTTCCAGTTTCACCTGTAGTCAGTCACTTAATTCGTGACTTTACAAGGGAACAATGAATTATTCACACAGGGTCAGGTTTGCCAGATTATTAGGGTACGAGGAGAGGCTGGGTGTAAAAGGTAAGCCAACAAAATAAAGCAAAACGCTTCCATCTTGTTTGGATTCACGCTGCACATGTTCTACTCTTATTTTGTTTAAAATGCACAAAATGTTTTTCAAGACATGTTTAATTGCATAATCCACTCTTCAACTTCTTACAAATCACTATTTAAAAAATCACAATAGTAAATTAAGACAGAGGTGCTGCTGGTTAGGATACAACACAGTACAGACGTTCTGTTAGAACACCGGTTCTAAATGTTAAAAGTCCCACTCATTTAAACCAGATCACACACCAGAGGACAAAAACACTTGGATACAATATTTAGTGGCACATTTCTAAACGTGTACTTATGGAAGACTCAAAAAAACTGTAACAAAGCAGGAAGTTGATAATAACGTATTTACAAAAAACACTCCAGAGTGGCACAGGTCAGGGGTCAAAACCAGACTGGGCATGGGTTCCTGACACACACATGCATGCACGCATGCACACACACACACACACACACACACACACACACACAAGCACACACATGCACGGCACGCATGCACACACAGATACGCGTGCGCACACACGCACGCACTCGCACACAATCACGCACACGCGCACACACACACACACACACACACACACAGAGTTATGACAATGTTAAATAACCTAATGCAAAGGTAGTGATCTGTTTCAGCCCTTCAAGGAAACTCAGATTTATGAACAAAAACAAAAGACAGCTAATGTGTGGAAGAGTGAGATTTTTACAGGATTTAAGGTTTAAATTCATCATCTGGATTACCGGAGCTCTGGATTAAATAATCTAGAGTTAGAAGATCTTAAAATTAACAAGTAGCTTCAGTTTCCAGCTGATCAGTGGTTCCCAAAGTGGGGGTCAGGGATCCCAGCTGTGGGTCATAGAGCAACAGGTTTGGGGTCTTCAGGTGATCTGAAGGAGGACGGTAAATCTGAAAAACTATTTCTAGTAGAATGTTTTCACTGTAATTGATGTCAAATGAATTATTATTAATGTTGTTTGTGTTTT
>SSNS01000990.1:22500-41625 GCA_006937985.1 Aphyosemion australe
AATGTGAGGTGGAAAGTTGATGTCAGCACAGAGGAAGGAAGAAAAGACAGGAAATGTGACGGCCTATGGTGAGTAGAGTCTGGCTCTATATGAGACTCCCTTCAAGAAAAGAAAAAGGAGAAGTAGACAAATAGAACTCCAGACACATGAATCAATGTCCAACAGAGCAGTAAATCAGTGAGGCGACCAGGTAATATCTGGTACCATCAGAAACAGAGGAGGTGGGAAAGTGAAAGTGACCACTCATAATAAACTATACTCCACTGACCGTGCCTGAAGCTTACGGACGGTTTCCTCATCCTGTCTGGCGCGCCTTTCCTCCTCCAATGCGTCCTCCAGCTGGTGATACATGTCCTCCAGCTCTTTGACTCTCTGCAGGTACTGCTCCAGCTCAGTGGACTTCTGGGCCACCTGCTCCTCCATCTCCTGCCGTACCTATTGACCAAGAGAGGAAATGAGGTGCCAGGAAAAATGAAAGTGTCAGCATATATTACACTTCTTAATAGGCCTAATAATACTTTAGAACCTACATTTATGACAAAATGTCTATTTTATTATAAAAACTGCTAAGAAAACCAAAATCAAAAGAAATGTTAAAGCTGCAGAAAGTGGCTCATTAGGGTCACCATGGTAACACAGGAGAAATTGAGCCTCAATAAAACAACTTGAAGTCACACCTAAAAATGACTGGTTTGTGAGCAGCAGAAGAGTCAGGTGGTCGCTTGTTTACGTTTGAATGCGTCTGCACCCTTATGCTGCGTTCACACCGGGCTTGACATTTGCGTCGTCAGCGTCAAGTTTCAATGTTAAGTCTATGGTAAGGCGCGTCAGAGCTGCTTCAACGTCCCTGCGTCGCTTTGTGAGCGTTGGGCGCGTCAAAGCTTGATACTTTTCACGCTTTTCAAGCTTGCAACGCAAACGTCAAAGCAAGTTCAGCTGGCTGAACTTTCTGCGTCGCTTTACAAGCGTCAACCAATCAGAGCGCGAGTTGGTACGCCACAGCAGAGCGAGGGAAGAAGGCGAATTCATTCAGCTATGGAGGACAAACTGATCGTAGCTGTTTGTAACCACCGTGAACTGTATGACCCAACCTGCTACGCCTACCGAGATCGGAATAAAAAGGACCTTGCTTGGAGGAAGGTTGCTGGAGAACTTGGCGTGTCGGGTGAGTGTTTTTTCAACGTTAACGATCCGCCATTGTTACAAACATCCGGCAACAGAGAGCCGCGCACGCGCTCTTTCCTCCCTTCCCCTCCCCGTGGGGCTGACGCAACCGTCAAAGCAAGCTGCGCCAACGCAAGCTGTGTCAACGCAAGCTGCGTCAACGTCAAAAATATATAGGCGTCAAAACGCCACGAAGTATGCGTTGTTTGACGCATACGTCAAGCCCGGTGTGAACGCAGCATAAATTCTTTATCTGGAAATTATAGTCAGTATATTTGTGTTTGACACCTCATAAGGAATTTATTTATTTTACTGTTTAGTGCAGGTTAAGACACGAAACAGGCATATAGAAAACAGGAAACAGCAGAGATAAACATCTATCTGCTCTTACACCACATCCACTCAACAGCACATTTCATGATTATAGACAAAATGAGCAACATGGATTTTGTTTCACTGCAAACGTGAGGATGCAAGTAGTCCTTCAGACGTTAACTGTTAGCTTCAAACGTCTGCCTGTTTCCAGAGGTTCATCTCTGTTCGGTGTTTTATGTTTCATTTTCTCTGATGGCCTCACATGTGGAGGGAAACCGCCATGTCTGATGTAAGACTTCAGCAGACACACGCACACACACCAGTTTTTCTCTCTCCAGCTCCATCTTGTAGAGGTCCTGCAGCTCCGCGTGTGTCTGAAGTCGTTTTTGTTCTTCATCTGCTGCGTTGGCTGCTGCCTCCTCCAGAGCCTGGACACAAGGAGAAACAGAACGCTTAAAGGCATCCCTTAGAGGAGCAAACTGCTCTTCACTCATACTTTAAAAGTGTTCATTTTTGGGTGTTGGTCCAATTTAACACTAAGAATAGTTAATTTAACACTAAAAATGATTCATTTAACACTAAAATACTTACATAGTTGAAATGTAACATTAACATGAGAGTTAAACACAAGTGTTAAAAGGGAATGTTTCGTAATCAACTCTGTAGGAGTCATTTTGGAAAAAATAACTCCTGAAAAGCTAACTCTGAACTCCCACAGTGGCAATAACTCCTGCAGAGTTAATTCGCAGACTCCACCCCTTTATTCTAAAAGTTGGACTGGTAGCAACCGATTGGCTGCAGAGAGCTGCAGGAGCTGCAGTGGGTGAGGTGCATTGTGGGAGTCATGTTTTTAGGTAATTTGTTCTATTTTCGGGTGTTTATGCATGTTAATTTTTGGGGGGTTGTGTTGTTCTTAGTTACTACTTTGTTCACTGTTGCAAATGTGGTGTTACATGTTGTGTCATGTTGGCACCATAAGTGAGGAGGCTGGTCACAGGAATGGGACTGCTGTGCCGTTCCACTGTCACAATAAAGAAGTGGAGCATGGTTCACACTAAATGCTCAGGACTCTGCTCCTTGTGTTCCTCTCTCACTGGCTGTCCACAGTCATGAGGGGTACAGAGCATGAGTTAGCTGGTGTTTTTCAGTGACTGTCACACAACAAGATGCTCAAATTAACACTGTCAGAGTTGATTTCAACACTATTAAAGTGTCTATATGGGTCCACACCAGTAGGAGTTAATTTAACTCTTTTTGGAGAGTTGGTACTTTAACTCTGATTTAGTGTCAAAAACCAACTCTTCTGGAGTTGACAATTTAACACAATATATAGCACTGATGCTAGCGTGTAACAGGATAATACCAGTAACAATTAAACTGTGGAGTGCTACACTTTTACTGCAGTGGGAATGAACGACCTATGGTAGTGTTCTGTTTTACATCTGGGATGTCTCAGGGTGCCACTAGAGCAGCTTTCCATGGCCTCCACAGTGGAATACAGTGGGTGGGAGGGGTTTTCCAAGATGGAGGTCAGCTTCACCAACATCCTCCTTTCACACATGTGAAAAAAGGTTGATAAATAAATAAGAACTAGTTCATTTCATTATTTCCATGGCGAACTATGAACAAATTTAGATGACACAAGACTACATTACATCTAAACTCTGTGTCTCAGAGGGAACTCTGGAATTGTTAGGATTGTTTTATCTTGCTGCTGATTAATCTGTTAAAACTTAACCAGGTTAGGAGGAAGGAAGCAGTCCCAGTTGCCGACTGTAAACTACAACAGTTTAGCTTCTCATGACATGATGAGAGAGATAAAGACTGGTGTGTGTGTGTGTGTGTGTGCGTGTGTGTGTGTAAGCTCATTGTGTATTCATGCAGCCAGCCATGCTAGATGGAGTCTGGCACCTTGGTGGTAGATTGTTTTGCAGTCCTGGATTGTGCCACACAGAGACAGAACTGTCCCTGTTTGTCATCGTTTCTGTGAGCCAAAGATGAGACCACTACATGTTTATTTAGTTCATCTGAGAGGATGGGTTTGTGTTTTTGTGAATATAAAAAAAAACAATTAGGAATGAGTTTTTATTTAACTTTTTTTTCCACCGACTACACTCTTTTTTTTAGCTCAAACTTGTTTACGTCAGCTTCCCGTCATCATCACACAATCACTGAACCTGTCAGCAGAGAACACACAGGCTCATCAGGTAGAACGAGATTTACAGGAGAGGTGTTTATGGATGGTGATGTCATACCCCTGCCCCCCTTGCTCCTCCCCCCTCTCTCATTGTGCACACCGCTGTGAGTGATAAGACTGTTCATGAGCTGCTGACTGAGGCTGATCTAATTATGTGCTAGCCAGGAGCAGACGGCTTACATGAAACCAGTGTGTGTGTGTGTGTGTGTGCGTGCGCGTGCGTGCGTGCGTGCGTGCATGCGTGTAAACCTTCATAGATCAGAAGAGCTGAGCAGACAATGCAAATTTTAATCTCTGATTTCACGGATAAGGAATGTTGCTCACTCAGCTTTGACTTTTTTTAGCTCTGGGGAGTTCACCTAAAAAAACGGCCCACTCACAGATTTCTTCTCATTTTGCTCTTGGCATTTAAATGTTTCAGAGCAAAACATGTTCTCAAAATCAGACAACTATAATCTGATCAAATACACACTGCTGTAACTGACCCTTAAACCCACTCACAGGTGAAACTCGAAGAATTACAAGATCGTGCAAAAGTTCATTTAATTCATTAATTCAACTTAATTAAAGAGTGAAACTAATATAGGAGATCAGCGTTCTAGATACTGTGATTAATCAGTTAATTCATGATCTAAGAAGAGATGTGATTACCAGGTTGGCCTGAATAACTTTGTTTTCTTAAATAAAATCAGTGTTTGAAAACTGTATTTTGTATTTACTCGGTTTACTTTTGTCTAATACTGTCTTCAAGGATCAAAAACACAACATGATACAATCATGCTCACAGGAAACATGTCACCTGAGCAACTTAAACCCTTTGTTTTTATGTCTCATTAGGGGCCAAACACAGAATGGTGCTCAACACGACCAGAGAAACTGGTCGTGGTGGTGAGAATTTGAATCACTAATTTAATCACAGCATTTACCTAATTAAATCATTAAAGGTGTTGAACACCCGTTTAATCAATACATTTCCAGAATAAATGCCTTGTAAGTCATACTCTGGGGAAGAAAAACACTGGTGCACCATTTTCAGGAACTAGAAGTGAGCCACATCAGAGCTGAGCTTCAGACAGCAGGTTTTGGCATAGACATGAATACGTAGACGCCCCATTGGGAGCTGGAGAGCGTAACAGCGTCGCCGCCATATTGGATAGGTCTCCTCATTCTGCAAAGTCAATGCAGAGTGAGCAACTATGCCCGTTTTTGTGCAGCCTACAGTTGCAAAAACCGGTGTACTATTGAAAACAGATCACGCCGGATTACTATTGACTTTTCTAGCCTACCTGATGGGAATGCACTGAGGGCGAATGGAGACCCAACTAAGATGGCAGCCGGCCACTACGGCAGCTCCTATGGGCAGCGCCAGTCCATTAGGAGTCTACGTATATTTGTCTGTGGGTTTTGGAGTCTTATTTCCTGATATGTGGACATCTTGCTTAGGATTGGATAACGGCAACACGACTCTACCACTGACTCTTTGCTCTGCAACGTTGATGTTTTATCTCCACAAATAACACAAGCCTGGAGAAGTTCTGCTGTGTGGTGGAGTTGCTAATGCTAACGGTTAGCTTCTACTAGCCCAGACGTTCTCTGCTGTTTCCTGGACGCTAAACCAACAACAGCCTTCCCCGTCGTGAGTCAAGAATGGTGAGTCCATGATTGTTAAGTGACAGTGTGACGTAGATCTGTCAGGATTTTCTAATCCTAGCGTTTCACCGTCTATTTTCTATCAGAAGCTAATGCAGGAGATAGGTGCAGATTATTTTCATGTTCAGCCTGCATGGTAAACTCACAGGGGCCGATCATATTTAAAAAAATAACAAGTGCAAAACGGTTTCTCAGTGAACTTGGTCTTTAAGGTTTTAGCTCATTAGATTATTGCAATAGCTCGACTTAGATGCACATGTAACTGACTTATGACACAATCTGAGAAGATCGGAGCTCATTAAGTGGACAGAATAAACAGGTGAGTGGACCTTTCTCGTAACGTCAAACTTCAGTAACAGAACCAAAAAAACCTTAGAAGACCTAAAATCACTGAAGTAGAAACCTTTGTTAAAACCAACAATTGTGTCTTCTTGGACCGTTTCTCACCATTACAACATTTTTTTTTGCAATGTCTTCAAAACTTTAGGAAAGTGGGTTGCAAAAGAAGAAGTGTCAAAACTGAGAAAACACAACAGCGTCTGAAGGCCTCGTCTTTAAGAAATAAGAAAAACTCCATCAAAGATGCATCATCCTTCACTTGGTCATCGACCGTGTGAGAAGTTGTTAATCAAATGTGGACACTTGGTTTGCCATATCGAAATGTTTTTCTGTTTCTCTTCCCTGAACATGAACCACATTCATCCGTCTTTCCCACGAAGTCATACAACCCTGCCATCTAACGTCCTGATCTGAGGAAGTTCATTTAATACGTTGCTGTTTCAGTTCATTGTTTTCTCCCAACTGTCCATCTCTTTGTGGTTTTCTGGATTTTTATTTAACTTTGCTTCATTTAATTCCAGATATTTGCTGTGAATGTTACCTCCATGCTGCGATCAGACTGGATGCATGTTTTTCTCCTACCTTTCTCATGTTCTCCAGTTCCAGCTGTTTGGCCTCGTTTGCCGTCTGCAGCTCCCTCATCCTCAGCTCCAGCTCCTCCTGCTCAGCCTGCTGCTTCAGACGCAGCTCCCGGCGCTTCTGCCGGGAATAGTGGTGCGGCGCCGGCCGGCCCTGGCGCAGCAGATTCACACAGGTCTGAACAGCTGACAGGAACCCAGGGGCAGACACAAAAATCACTTTTATCAACACTGTGGTTTTAGTCTGAGGGCCACATGTTACCAAATTAAATTTAAAAATGTGACTTTGTGAAGAAGAAGAGTAGCTGTGATTTTTAGATTCAACAACTCACCCTGGATCCACTCTTGCTTCTTCTTCCTTTCCGATGCACTGATTTCAAAACTTTTTTGAGATGACTTGATGAGGAAAAGGCATCTTTTACCTTCTTTGTCTTGCAGAGGCTTCAGTGGAAAACACAAAATAGAAATGTGCAAAAATAAATAAAAACAGTAAGTGTAAAATTCAGAATGTCGTCCTGCCCTAAACCATTTCCATTCTTATCTACTGAACCCAGCAGTGATTTAGGGGTTTCTAAGCTTTCTCCTCTACCTGTTTGTTTCTGCAGAGCATTGGCAATCCTAGGGGCGGGGCCACAGGGGCATTGGCACCTGCTGAAATCTGATTGGCCCTCTGAAGTGCCCCTGTCCTGTCACTCATCTGTCCTTTGCGCAATGATCGGATTATAGAAGGATGCAATTCCAAATCCAAACACTAGAGGAACTAATGAGCCAAATAGGAATTTCTAGCATGACATTTTGTGTAAGGATGTTGGACTGATACTTGGCCCCTCTATACATGTTGTGGTCCCTTGATGGCCCCATACTCAGAAAAACCCTGGATCCATCACTGATCTACAGAGACAAATAGAGTAAAACCATGCCTCTACGGAGCAGCTTCCATCTAACAGGATGTCTCCTTTCTTCTCTGCGAGGTCCTCACTGGTGTAGTAGGAGATGTAGCTGGGCTTCAGCACAAACCAGCGCCCCGTCCAGTTCTTCCTCTTGTGCCCTTTCTTCATCATATATCCCTACGAAGAGGATGAACAACATGGGTCATAAGAATAACTTGAGAGAGTTTCTTTGGAGACATGAACAATTATTATCATAGCTGTTGGAGAACCCATTAGTTCTGACCAGATAGATAAGCTAACAGCTAGTCACAGCAGGGCCAAGAGCAGAGGGGATAGTTACGGTTATTAAAACAACTCCAGATTTCACACGTGTTCACTCTTTTATAAACATTTTTATTGTTTAGTTATTTACACAAAAATTCTATGGTTACCTTAGGTGGAAATTAGCATCAGAGCTAGCAATCTGTAGCATTTCTAAACAGAATTTCAGATTAGTTCTGCCTAAATAACTGTAGAGCAGAAAAACAGTTGAATAAATATTTTACACTTGCCATTAAAGCTCTCAAATTTTTTTATTAGAGTTGTTTCCAGAAATCTACAATTAATTGACCCTGGTGTGGCTAGTAGTTAGCTCATCAATCTGATCAGAATAAGTTACAAGTAGAGCGATATTTATTCTTTACACTTCCACAAATATCACTACCTATTAAATACTTTTTACTTTTTTTAAATCAGACTTTGAAACATTTTCTAAACAAGAAAAGTTAGTTACCCTTAAAATAAAGCTGCTAGTCCTGAGAGTTCACTCTTTAGGTTCTTCAGTGTTTATTTAGATTGATGGAGAAAAAGATGTGCATTCTCTCCCTAACTGAGGTTTCACATCGTTTTGGCCAGCTCTCATAAAGACAAAACTGCTTCCAGATTTGTGACAAATTTTGGCTCACCTGTCTAATTTTGAACATCAATCTTTAGGGAAGTGAACTCATCAACTGTCAGAAGAGGAATATGAAAATATCTCTGCAGTGACATTTTTTTACAGTTGCATGTTGCTATTGAAACAGCCTGACATTTAAGCAGACACACAAAAAAAGGAAAAACATGTTTCTGAGCTGTAATGGAATAAAGTTTGAATTGTTTACAATTAAGGTAGTTCTAACGAAACAAAGACACATTTGTATTTGTTTGAACCACTTTTCTGCTGCAGACCAATAAACATTCAAAAATGAGTTTCCAAGTCAGCAGAAATAAGGAACTCTGCTGTTTTACATCAGTTTTCAAGCTTTGAGGCCCAAATTCATCAACGGATTGTCCAGTTTTTTTTAGGATTTTGTCCGTTTGTCTCATAAAGAAAACCATGCCTCCAAACAAACATCATCTCTCTGTGCTGATGCAGTTTGCCTACATTTATATGAGTAAACCCACTCGTATGATTGAAGCATTCACACTCTCCTAAGAAATCTGTGGTTTTTGTGCCTCAGAAGAAAAAAAAAATCTGCAGTGTTCTGCAGGGAAACATCTAAAAACGGCAGGAATCCAGCACTCGCGATGGTAGCACGCTTAAGGTCAAAGGCTATGCTAATCACTTAGCTCCAATAGACAAATCCCTTTTCATTTCCCTCCTTCCTCTTCCACAGTTAGCTTGAAGTTTACAGACTGACATTAATTCAACGCAGATCGAGTTAGCATTGAAGCTAGGTTGGTGTGCTAAGCCGACAGGCACGTTAATGCATCACCCTGTAGTGCATGCTGGGAACTGGGGGTGCATTCTCGTTGATTGACAGCTCCCTCTTATGGATACATGACTCTACTGGTCAACGCTATAGGCTCGTGTAGATGATTGGTTCTGCTGTAGAGGCCAGGGGAGGGACTGGGGGAGAAATATAAATGATGAATGTTTACCTACTTTATATCATACAACAGAGTCAGATAGTCACACTTAAGCATCAAGATCACATTTAACATTTTAACTGCGTACCCCAGCTTTAAGGGCTTGTTTCATTAGCATATAATTAGCTTTAGTGCAGGGATCTCCAACCTGGTGCTTCCAGGAACCATATAAGGTGTCCACAGGCCTTTTAACCAAATAGCACAACAAGTTTATATTACAATTAAAAAAATCTGCTGCCATATTTTTTATCTCAAATGCATTAATATAGATTGAATAACTACACTTTTATTTAAAAAATAAATGTGTTTATTATACAAATAAGCTAGTTTAACTCTGATCTATTCTAGTTCAAAGGTCACTATAGTATCAGCCTGGTAGCCATTCGTATGGCTCAGTACCCATGAAGTAGCTCTCAGCTTCACAAAGGCTGGTGACCCCTGCTCTAGTGCCTTCATGAATCTAACCAGATAGCAGGAGCAGGAGCGTTAAAAACAGGCGCTGTGCATTCTTAGTGAAGCTGGAGGTTTTCAGAACAAACTGTAAAACAGTGATCATCCATGCATGTCCAGGCAGACGTGTTGCTAACCTGTTTGAGCACATCCAGGATGAGCTCCTGGTAGACATCGTTGATGCCCATAGAGAGCGTCTGGTGGTCCATGCCCTTACTGAAGTGACCTGAGCCCACCAGGCTGATGAGTTCCCACACCGACAGACACTGCTGCTTTGAGTTCAGCTGCAGCTTGTAGTCCTCAAAACGCTCCTCCACCCAGCTCCCCCCCATCGCCTCCGTCAGCTTACGCAACAAGTACTCGATCTGTGCAGAAGGACGCATACAAGATAAAGCTTCCTTTCAGATAAACAGGAATAGAAAAACAGCTAAACAAACACATAAAAATATAAGACGTCACATCGGATTATAGAGCTTTATTTAGAACCAAAGTGTCCAGTTTTTGTGTTTTTGCCAGTATTCTGTCAGCTGACTGAAGCGTACAGACCTCTTTGAACAATCTTCCTGTGATTCAGCTCTAATGTAACACCCAACAATAAATCGTCCAGCATTTGTAAAAGAACAGGAAGCTGGAAACTTCCCTTTCTGCTCTTGACCAACTGACGTTTCACCTGGCTAATTGTTGCAACACCACACACGACTCTGGAGGAAAATCCTCTCAGCTGTGCAGCACGGGGATTCACATCCACACAAGTCTATTTAACACAGAACTGAAGACACAAGCAAGAAATTCACATCTTTGCAAAAACTACAAAACAGTGCATCTGTAGAGTAAACGTTCACATTCCTGCAGCTAGGACTAAACTGTGAGCTAAATAGCTTTTTCTGACTCTGCTTCTGGGGTTTATTGTTTGTAAAAACAAATAAAAACCAGTTTTTAGCATTTGTTCCTTTTTCCGGTGGTCTTAAATCCATACAGAACCACGACCAACACTTCTAGTTAGTCTATATCGTTCAACATCAGAAGAAGCCTGTTACTTCCTGGTTTCAGACCCACAGCGCTGTCCATCACTAACAGATACCTGGGAGTTCAGTTGTGGTACTCTACAGTGATGAAGTGAATATCCAGTGTATGAGAGCATGAACAGAAGGATGCTAACTAAGTGGAAATACATGCATCCTACAGTCTCCAGTTTTCCAGCACTCACCTCCTCAGTGACGATGATCAGAGGGTATCTGTCCTCCGACAGGAAGTTAAAAATGCACCATATCTTGAAGGCATCGTCGTTGGAGATGAAGAGCTGGTTTTGCTCCAGGTTCTTCCTCGAGGACAGCGTCCAACACATTTTATGGAAGTCCTGCCGATCAAAGTTATCCGTCGCCTGCAGGAAATAAAAGTCACAGCAGATCTGGTGATTAATGGCTCCAGCAACAAGGAAGAAACACGATGAATTCATGGAGGACACAGATAAAACACCTGAGCAGTCCAACAGTCACCCTGCTGGTGTTTAGAGGAAAAGGGGCTCAATAGGTTTAAAGTTTTCTTAATTTACAAACTTTTAGAAAAATCTGAAAACACAAAATGTCACATTTCAACTTTTGAATACAATTTTTTTTAGCGTAGAATAAAAAGGTATAACATCAGAAGGTAAAACCTTTATTTTAGTCATTAGACTGCAGAATACTTTCATCCTAACATAAACAAAGTTCAGTGTTCTTACGGTAGACATTGCTCAACTCTGAAGAAATGAGAGGAGAAATCCAAAGTGGGAAAAAAAAGCTCTCCAGGGCACAAATTCCTGAGTTAAATGGGCAGAAAGTTCTTGAAAAGGTACAATTGGTGCTGAGGAGGGAAGTGTTTTCTTAGAGCAGCGTCTCCATGGAGACCGCTGGCAGGCTGACTGTGCAGTCTGGTGGATTAGAAGCATACAACAGGGCATAGCTCTGGTAAATGAACCCCCAAACATCACAGCGGTTTCACGTCCATCTGAGCATGAAGAGAAGCTGAAACCATCTGGTAGGTCTAACTGGTCTGAGATGTTTTTACTGTGGTCGGCTTATCCTGCTACAACATATAAATAAATAAATAAATAAATAAATAAATAAATAAATAGTCCAAAAAGGTCAAAATAAGTCAACTAAAAAGTAAAAGAAGAGTTTTAGACATTTTTTACACCATGATGGGTGACATAAAATATTTTTAACAGTAATATACCTATATAATTCATTTTTTTATTTTAATTTTTCCACATTTGCAATTGTGATCCAGATAAAAACACATTAACCATCTCAGACAAACACAGTGTTTCTATTCTAAATGACAAACATCACTATGTTAGTTTGACCCTGTTTATTTTCTAAACCATTGAATCAACATTACGATAAACGCTGAGAGAGACTCTGCCTCCGTCAGCCTCAGCATCGCTGCACTGGACCTGATGCAACCTGCCACTGTGCTAATCCAGGGTACACGCCTGTGCTCCACTCAAACCTCAGGAGAAAACATTTACTCTTTACTCAGCAGTCAGATTAGAATTCTTTGTTAAATACTCTAAAGTTTAATATTAACATTTTATTTTTATCCTAAATCATTCCCAGTTGATCCTACAGCTGAGCTGAGTCAACACGTCTCTTCTCCACTCAGCTGAACTGATGGAGGCTAACAAATGCACAAACACAAGACGTATAAACTACTTAGGTACGTGTCCTACCAGTCTTACACCTGAACCTGTGACTAATATGAACCTAGATCACCATAGCTCAGCTAGCAGAGTTCTACTTTTAAATGCATTTGTTACATAGACAGCTGTAAACAACATGCGGTTTGAAAACTGATGATTTTTGATTAAAGGATGTTTTTACTCTTTATTGCAGAAACATATCAGTGTATAAAACACCTCATTGCTTTGTTGTGAAAAGACTTAAGAGCAATTGATGCAGACGATATTTCATAGTGATGCATCGACCCCAGTGACGGGTATATAAAAATACTGGAACCACTTCATGGCAGTGAGACCTTCATCTCTCACTGGAGCAGTAGGTGGAGGAGGAGGAGTAACGTCTGCAGCCAGAACAACGGTGACGACAAACTGAGCTCAACACAGCCGCCAAGAGGAGAGGCTAAATCTGGCATTTTCAACACAAGTGATTTAATAAAACATTTTAAAAACAGCACAACATAGAACTGGAGGAGACTCCAAACGACAGAGGACAACAAGAACATGTTTTGCAGCAAAGAAGCAGTAGAGGTTAGCACACTCGTGCTGGTACGCAGTACTGGGAAGTGGCAAGTACCCTAACACAGGTACTCAGTCTGAAACAATGTGGTATCGGTGAATCCTTTAAATTTTATAAACCATGACATTACTGTCAGCTTCACTTTTTATTGATATTCAAAGGACTTATAATATTTCTGCAGAGGTGACTCAGGCTGCACAGTCAGTGCTACAGTTAGCTGTTGCTGCTCCCCATTTAGTCACACATAACCACAGAAATCCATACAAATATGTTTTAAATGTGCAGCTGGTGGTAATGAAAAGACTAACAAAATAATATTCACAGAAACTATCAAGAAGTTTGTAAATAATAGATGCTTTATGATGACAGTGCTGAAAAGACCCATCAAATTATTCAAATCACTCAAAACACAAATAATTAAGGCTTCACTGGAACCATGACGCTGCATATGCGTTTATTACCTCATTAGTTCATCACAACAACAACTTTATAAACCGCTGATAAAACCGAATTCCTGAGACCAGGCGATGCAGATTCTCAGTCCGAGGAGCAGAAACGATGTAGAGCATCAGACTGTCCTCTCAGCTCTGTGGGTCCAGGTGATGAAAATAATCTCCTCATGATTCGCTGCTCCTCTCTCCTTCTGCTCCCTTCAGATCAAACCCAATCCCCACCTCCTCCTCACATTTAGGCCTATTATCCTTCCTGGTCCAAACTTCATCTTAAACCGTCAGTGAAGTAAATCACAGCCATGCTGTAAAGTGAAGTGTGTTTCCTGTTTAACACGACTGACAGCATTTTTTAAAAAACGTTTCTGTCATCTAATGATTAACTCTGAGGCCGACGTGTGGAGCTGCTTCAGAACTGACACGATATCAAATAAAGGTCCTTTAAAAAGAGGAAACAGAACTTTTACAAAGTCTGCTGCACACATTTACAAACACACACATACGATGTGCATCATAATAAACTTAGATTTAGAGTTAGATTAAATCCAACTCCATTCACTTATTTATAAAAAGAAAAATAATATTTTGAAGCTGAAGAGCGAGGCTCCTCTGAGGTTAAGAGTTAAATATGAACAGATGTCCTGCATAGTTGCCTCAGCACAAAGCTAAACGCTGAGTTGTGACCTCCAAACCACCGTATCAGTTCTGTGTGCTTTGAAAAGACAGAAGGTCACTGGTGTGTGTTTTAATTTCTGCTGCACACTCAGACACCCAGAGTGAGTCAGTGAGGGTGATACACACACCCCAGCTGCCTCCACTTCCCATCTACAGGACTAACACTCACATCAATATACAGTTTCCATCATTCCTAAACCTGCTCATGTGTAAAACAAGATTACTGTCCTGCTATTTTAAACAGCTTTACGCACAATCAACAGAATTTCCTCGAGTTCCCGGGTGGAGTTTCCTCAGCAGCTCTGACTGCTGGCCCCTTTGGCTGACACTTCCTTTGAAACATAGCTGCTCAGAATCATCACAGGGATTTCTGTTTGAGTTTCACTTATTTATCACAAATAACTGAAACGTGTGAATACAGAACATTTAGACACCCTGAGGTTGTAGAGATTAAATATTATCTGTGTTTAAGGGTTAAAGGTTTGGTTCCCGCTTCACACGTAAAACCAATAGCTGTTTAACACGTTTTGCAACTTCCTTTCAATCAGCTGATGACTAAAGGAAAGGAACAAGGAACTAATGAGGTCATTCTGAAAAGCAAAAACTAAATCCTCACATGGCTCTGAATCCTGCAGCTGGGACACGGTGATGTACGGCTTCTTTACTTAATACCTAGTTAAGATCTGTGAGAGGGAACGAAAACTATAAAACTATCAAGTCATAAAGCAAAGAAATGAGGACAAGCTGCAAAAAGGACAAACAACTGAAAATACAGACCACCTGATTCTACAGGGTGGGCCATTTATATGGAGACACCTTAATAAAACGGGAATGGTTGGTGATATTAACGTCCTGTTTGTGGCACATTAGTATTTGTGAGGGGGCAAACTTTTCAAGATGGGTGGTGACCATGGTGGCCATTTTGAAGTCGGCCATCTTGGATCCAACCTTTGTTTTTTCAATAGGAAGAGGGTCATGTGACACATCAAACTTATTGGTAATGTCACAAGAAAAACAATGGTGTGCTTGGTTTTAACGTAACTTTATTCTTTCATGAGTTATTTACACGTTTCTCTTTGTTCACAGCCATTGACATGTCGAAGAGGTTAACACGTGAGGAGCGTTGAGTTGATATCTGGTGAACGCAGTAACCGGGTCATTGCAGCAGATTTCAATGCAAGACACCCTACGAGACCACCCATCTCCCATGCTACAGTTAGCAAACTGCTTGCTAAGTTTCGTGAAACTGGTTCACTGTTGGATTTGCCAAATTGTGAATGCATGAAAATTGTCACTAATGAAGAAACATCAGTGGCTGAACTAGCTTCATTCAGCAAGAGCCCACAGCGTAACACTCGCCGCATGTCACTGGAGAGTGGCATTAGTCGAACATCCCTTCGACGGATATTAGCTACTCACAAATGGCACCCTTACAAACTCCAGCTACTGCAGCATCTCAGCGAGGATGACCCAGATCAGCGCACAGAATTTGCAGAATGGGCAAAACAAAAATTGGAACAGGACCCTCAGTTCACACAGAAGATTTTGTTCAGTGATGAGACAAAGTTTTATTTGAATGGTGAAGTTAACAAACAAAACCACCGCTATTGGTCTGACACTAACCCACATTGGATAGATCCCTCCAAGACTGTTGGAACAACAAAAGTGATGGTTTGGTGTGGTATATGGGGTACAAAGATAGTGGGGCCATTCTTCATCAATGGAAACCTCAAGGCCACTGGATATTTGAAATTGCTACATGATGATGGGTTTCCTTCTTTATGCACTGAAGCTGGTGCGTTCCCTGAGTTTTTCCAGCAAGATGGTGCACCACCACATTATGGGTGTCAGGTCCGAGCATTCCTAGATGAACAGTTTCCTGGAAAGTGGATTGGTCGTTGTGGGCCAGTTGAATGGCCCCCAAGGTCACCCAATCTGACCCCCTTAGACTTTTATCTTTGGGGTCATCTGAAGGCAATTGTCTATGGTGTGAAGATGCGAGATGTGCAGCACCTGAAACTATGGATACTGGAAGCCTGTGCTGGCATTTCTCCTGCAGTGTTGCTATCAGTGTGTGAAGAGTGGGGGAAGAGGGTTGCATTGACAATCCAACACAATGGGCAGCACATTGAACACATTGTCAGAAACAGTGGTCAGAAACTTGTAAATAACTAATGAAAGAATAACGTTACGTTAAAACCAAGCACACCATTGTTTTTCTTGTGACATTACCAAAAAGTTTGATGTGTCACATGACCCTCTTCCTATTGAAAAAACAAAAGTTGGATCCAAGATGGCCGACTTCAAAATGGCCACCATGGTCACCACCCATCTTGAAAAGTTTGCCCCCTCACAAATACTAATGTGCCACAAACAGGACGTTAATATCACCAACCATTCCCATTTTATTAAGGTGTATCCATATAAATGGCCCACCCTGTACAACTGAGACATCAGTTACTCTAATTACATTGATTAATTATTGAATGTGTTTGACGATGATGTCATATTTCTCCTCAGCACAGATTTTTGATTCCAAAACAACCTCTCCTGCACGCTAGGGCCAAACTCATGGTACCACCATGATGGTAGACAGCAGCATCATCCACTTGTCCAACCCAAAACCAACAGGGGTCCTGTTTTTTGTATGATGACCTGGTACTTTGGTGCCACAAGCATGTAAAACAATCACACACACACACACACACACACACACACACACCCCACCATCACCACCACCACCACCATACTGGTGATCATGAGAGAATCCAGGCTAAAGCATCCACACATTAGTGCTACATGGTTGAGTTGTTTTAGTATTAAAGTGACTGGGACATAGAAACAAAACATCTTTTATTTCCTCATTATAAGCCATAACAATAGTCCGTTACCATGCCAACATTCCTTAAGCTCATAGCTCATCACAACACAAAGAGGCCTTTTCACTTGTCAACATGACGGTTGAATAAGCACCAGTCTGTGTGTGATGACATCATCACAAAGGGACAGAGTTTAACGAGTCGAGTCCTCTGAGAAGTGCACTTGGTGGAAGTGCATGTAAGGCTTCAAGTGCGTATAAACAAATGTGCAAATAACTGCAGAACTGGGACTGGGAGTATTGTGTCATCGACCTGCGCCACTGCATCACATCTCTGTGACTTCCTAAGGGGATGACGGTCACGGTTTGTGCTAATTTGCTGCTTGAAATGATAATAAAACAAGTGACTAAAAGAAAAGGTGTCTGAAAATACACACCATTACCATTATCAGTTAACGTTAGCAATGAGGGGCACAAGGGTGGAAGTGTGATTATTAGGACAAGGCCGTAGTATTCAGTAAGACACAGACGTTTGACATCACCGCAGGAAGACATTTTTAGTGGCCTAAACTCAGATTTCCTGCATTATCAAACATTTCCAATCAGCATCACAGCTGTGACACATCAGACAGATAAGCATAACTGTTCGTGTGATGAAAATGTGTAATGATGTGATAAAAGATGTGGTTCCAACCAAGGTCTGCAGAACAGCATCGCTGAACCACACAGCTGCACCAGTAAGACTTCAGCAGCAGAAGACCACACCAGGTGTCTCCTGTCAGCTAACAACAGGAACAGGGCTACAACTCACACAGGGTCACCAGAGCTGGACCAGATGAGACTGGAAACACCTTTCTGGTCTGATGAGTCTGGATTTCAGCTGCAACATTCAAATGGTCGGGTCAGGATTTGGTGTCACCAACATCAGAGCATGGATCCACCCTGCCTAGCATCGATGCTTCAGGCTGCTGCTGCTCCTGGTGGTGTAATGGTGTGAGATGTTTTTGTCTTGTTCTTGTTTAAACATGGACATGGACCCATCTTCTGATGCTACTTCCAGCAGGATGATGCACCATGTCACAAAGCTCAGATCACCTCCAACTGGTTTCTAGAACATGACCATGAGTTCACTGGACTCCAGCGGCCTCCACAGTCACCAGATCTCAGTCCAGAAGTTTTGGAATGTGGTGAAACGGGATGTTCTCATCATGGATGGAGCTGATGATGTCATGTCAGTGTGGAGCAGAACCTCTAAGGAAGGTTTCAACNAGCAGACGGCTTACATGAAACCAGTGTGTGTGTGTGTGTGTGTGCGTGCGCGTGCGTGCGTGCGTGCGTGCATGCGTGTAAACCTTCATAGATCAGAAGAGCTGAGCAGACAATGCAAATTTTAATCTCTGATTTCACGGATAAGGAATGTTGCTCACTCAGCTTTGACTTTTTTTAGCTCTGGGGAGTTCACCTAAAAAAACGGCCCACTCACAGATTTCTTCTCATTTTGCTCTTGGCATTTAAATGTTTCAGAGCAAAACATGTTCTCAAAATCAGACAACTATAATCTGATCAAATACACACTGCTGTAACTGACCCTTAAACCCACTCACAGGTGAAACTCGAAGAATTACAAGATCGTGCAAAAGTTCATTTAATTCATTAATTCAACTTAATTAAAGAGTGAAACTAATATAGGAGATCAGCGTTCTAGATACTGTGATTAATCAGTTAATTCATGATCTAAGAAGAGATGTGATTACCAGGTTGGCCTGAATAACTTTGTTTTCTTAAATAAAATCAGTGTTTGAAAACTGTATTTTGTATTTACTCGGTTTACTTTTGTCTAATACTGTCTTCAAGGATCAAAAACACAACATGATACAATCATGCTCACAGGAAACATGTCACCTGAGCAACTTAAACCCTTTGTTTTTATGTCTCATTAGGGGCCAAACACAGAATGGTGCTCAACACGACCAGAGAAACTGGTCGTGGTGGTGAGAATTTGAATCACTAATTTAATCACAGCATTTACCTAATTAAATCATTAAAGGTGTTGAACACCCGTTTAATCAATACATTTCCAGAATAAATGCCTTGTAAGTCATACTCTGGGGAAGAAAAACACTGGTGCACCATTTTCAGGAACTAGAAGTGAGCCACATCAGAGCTGAGCTTCAGACAGCAGGTTTTGGCATAGACATGAATACGTAGACGCCCCATTGGGAGCTGGAGAGCGTAACAGCGTCGCCGCCATATTGGATAGGTCTCCTCATTCTGCAAAGTCAATGCAGAGTGAGCAACTATGCCCGTTTTTGTGCAGCCTACAGTTGCAAAAACCGGTGTACTATTGAAAACAGATCACGCCGGATTACTATTGACTTTTCTAGCCTACCTGATGGGAATGCACTGAGGGCGAATGGAGACCCAACTAAGATGGCAGCCGGCCACTACGGCAGCTCCTATGGGCAGCGCCAGTCCAT
>SSNS01000990.1:46849-85028 GCA_006937985.1 Aphyosemion australe
AAACTACAAAACAGTGCATCTGTAGAGTAAACGTTCACATTCCTGCAGCTAGGACTAAACTGTGAGCTAAATAGCTTTTTCTGACTCTGCTTCTGGGGTTTATTGTTTGTAAAAACAAATAAAAACCAGTTTTTAGCATTTGTTCCTTTTTCCGGTGGTCTTAAATCCATACAGAACCACGACCAACACTTCTAGTTAGTCTATATCGTTCAACATCAGAAGAAGCCTGTTACTTCCTGGTTTCAGACCCACAGCGCTGTCCATCACTAACAGATACCTGGGAGTTCAGTTGTGGTACTCTACAGTGATGAAGTGAATATCCAGTGTATGAGAGCATGAACAGAAGGATGCTAACTAAGTGGAAATACATGCATCCTACAGTCTCCAGTTTTCCAGCACTCACCTCCTCAGTGACGATGATCAGAGGGTATCTGTCCTCCGACAGGAAGTTAAAAATGCACCATATCTTGAAGGCATCGTCGTTGGAGATGAAGAGCTGGTTTTGCTCCAGGTTCTTCCTCGAGGACAGCGTCCAACACATTTTATGGAAGTCCTGCCGATCAAAGTTATCCGTCGCCTGCAGGAAATAAAAGTCACAGCAGATCTGGTGATTAATGGCTCCAGCAACAAGGAAGAAACACGATGAATTCATGGAGGACACAGATAAAACACCTGAGCAGTCCAACAGTCACCCTGCTGGTGTTTAGAGGAAAAGGGGCTCAATAGGTTTAAAGTTTTCTTAATTTACAAACTTTTAGAAAAATCTGAAAACACAAAATGTCACATTTCAACTTTTGAATACAATTTTTTTTAGCGTAGAATAAAAAGGTATAACATCAGAAGGTAAAACCTTTATTTTAGTCATTAGACTGCAGAATACTTTCATCCTAACATAAACAAAGTTCAGTGTTCTTACGGTAGACATTGCTCAACTCTGAAGAAATGAGAGGAGAAATCCAAAGTGGGAAAAAAAAGCTCTCCAGGGCACAAATTCCTGAGTTAAATGGGCAGAAAGTTCTTGAAAAGGTACAATTGGTGCTGAGGAGGGAAGTGTTTTCTTAGAGCAGCGTCTCCATGGAGACCGCTGGCAGGCTGACTGTGCAGTCTGGTGGATTAGAAGCATACAACAGGGCATAGCTCTGGTAAATGAACCCCCAAACATCACAGCGGTTTCACGTCCATCTGAGCATGAAGAGAAGCTGAAACCATCTGGTAGGTCTAACTGGTCTGAGATGTTTTTACTGTGGTCGGCTTATCCTGCTACAACATATAAATAAATAAATAAATAAATAAATAAATAAATAAATAGTCCAAAAAGGTCAAAATAAGTCAACTAAAAAGTAAAAGAAGAGTTTTAGACATTTTTTACACCATGATGGGTGACATAAAATATTTTTAACAGTAATATACCTATATAATTCATTTTTTTATTTTAATTTTTCCACATTTGCAATTGTGATCCAGATAAAAACACATTAACCATCTCAGACAAACACAGTGTTTCTATTCTAAATGACAAACATCACTATGTTAGTTTGACCCTGTTTATTTTCTAAACCATTGAATCAACATTACGATAAACGCTGAGAGAGACTCTGCCTCCGTCAGCCTCAGCATCGCTGCACTGGACCTGATGCAACCTGCCACTGTGCTAATCCAGGGTACACGCCTGTGCTCCACTCAAACCTCAGGAGAAAACATTTACTCTTTACTCAGCAGTCAGATTAGAATTCTTTGTTAAATACTCTAAAGTTTAATATTAACATTTTATTTTTATCCTAAATCATTCCCAGTTGATCCTACAGCTGAGCTGAGTCAACACGTCTCTTCTCCACTCAGCTGAACTGATGGAGGCTAACAAATGCACAAACACAAGACGTATAAACTACTTAGGTACGTGTCCTACCAGTCTTACACCTGAACCTGTGACTAATATGAACCTAGATCACCATAGCTCAGCTAGCAGAGTTCTACTTTTAAATGCATTTGTTACATAGACAGCTGTAAACAACATGCGGTTTGAAAACTGATGATTTTTGATTAAAGGATGTTTTTACTCTTTATTGCAGAAACATATCAGTGTATAAAACACCTCATTGCTTTGTTGTGAAAAGACTTAAGAGCAATTGATGCAGACGATATTTCATAGTGATGCATCGACCCCAGTGACGGGTATATAAAAATACTGGAACCACTTCATGGCAGTGAGACCTTCATCTCTCACTGGAGCAGTAGGTGGAGGAGGAGGAGTAACGTCTGCAGCCAGAACAACGGTGACGACAAACTGAGCTCAACACAGCCGCCAAGAGGAGAGGCTAAATCTGGCATTTTCAACACAAGTGATTTAATAAAACATTTTAAAAACAGCACAACATAGAACTGGAGGAGACTCCAAACGACAGAGGACAACAAGAACATGTTTTGCAGCAAAGAAGCAGTAGAGGTTAGCACACTCGTGCTGGTACGCAGTACTGGGAAGTGGCAAGTACCCTAACACAGGTACTCAGTCTGAAACAATGTGGTATCGGTGAATCCTTTAAATTTTATAAACCATGACATTACTGTCAGCTTCACTTTTTATTGATATTCAAAGGACTTATAATATTTCTGCAGAGGTGACTCAGGCTGCACAGTCAGTGCTACAGTTAGCTGTTGCTGCTCCCCATTTAGTCACACATAACCACAGAAATCCATACAAATATGTTTTAAATGTGCAGCTGGTGGTAATGAAAAGACTAACAAAATAATATTCACAGAAACTATCAAGAAGTTTGTAAATAATAGATGCTTTATGATGACAGTGCTGAAAAGACCCATCAAATTATTCAAATCACTCAAAACACAAATAATTAAGGCTTCACTGGAACCATGACGCTGCATATGCGTTTATTACCTCATTAGTTCATCACAACAACAACTTTATAAACCGCTGATAAAACCGAATTCCTGAGACCAGGCGATGCAGATTCTCAGTCCGAGGAGCAGAAACGATGTAGAGCATCAGACTGTCCTCTCAGCTCTGTGGGTCCAGGTGATGAAAATAATCTCCTCATGATTCGCTGCTCCTCTCTCCTTCTGCTCCCTTCAGATCAAACCCAATCCCCACCTCCTCCTCACATTTAGGCCTATTATCCTTCCTGGTCCAAACTTCATCTTAAACCGTCAGTGAAGTAAATCACAGCCATGCTGTAAAGTGAAGTGTGTTTCCTGTTTAACACGACTGACAGCATTTTTTAAAAAACGTTTCTGTCATCTAATGATTAACTCTGAGGCCGACGTGTGGAGCTGCTTCAGAACTGACACGATATCAAATAAAGGTCCTTTAAAAAGAGGAAACAGAACTTTTACAAAGTCTGCTGCACACATTTACAAACACACACATACGATGTGCATCATAATAAACTTAGATTTAGAGTTAGATTAAATCCAACTCCATTCACTTATTTATAAAAAGAAAAATAATATTTTGAAGCTGAAGAGCGAGGCTCCTCTGAGGTTAAGAGTTAAATATGAACAGATGTCCTGCATAGTTGCCTCAGCACAAAGCTAAACGCTGAGTTGTGACCTCCAAACCACCGTATCAGTTCTGTGTGCTTTGAAAAGACAGAAGGTCACTGGTGTGTGTTTTAATTTCTGCTGCACACTCAGACACCCAGAGTGAGTCAGTGAGGGTGATACACACACCCCAGCTGCCTCCACTTCCCATCTACAGGACTAACACTCACATCAATATACAGTTTCCATCATTCCTAAACCTGCTCATGTGTAAAACAAGATTACTGTCCTGCTATTTTAAACAGCTTTACGCACAATCAACAGAATTTCCTCGAGTTCCCGGGTGGAGTTTCCTCAGCAGCTCTGACTGCTGGCCCCTTTGGCTGACACTTCCTTTGAAACATAGCTGCTCAGAATCATCACAGGGATTTCTGTTTGAGTTTCACTTATTTATCACAAATAACTGAAACGTGTGAATACAGAACATTTAGACACCCTGAGGTTGTAGAGATTAAATATTATCTGTGTTTAAGGGTTAAAGGTTTGGTTCCCGCTTCACACGTAAAACCAATAGCTGTTTAACACGTTTTGCAACTTCCTTTCAATCAGCTGATGACTAAAGGAAAGGAACAAGGAACTAATGAGGTCATTCTGAAAAGCAAAAACTAAATCCTCACATGGCTCTGAATCCTGCAGCTGGGACACGGTGATGTACGGCTTCTTTACTTAATACCTAGTTAAGATCTGTGAGAGGGAACGAAAACTATAAAACTATCAAGTCATAAAGCAAAGAAATGAGGACAAGCTGCAAAAAGGACAAACAACTGAAAATACAGACCACCTGATTCTACAGGGTGGGCCATTTATATGGAGACACCTTAATAAAACGGGAATGGTTGGTGATATTAACGTCCTGTTTGTGGCACATTAGTATTTGTGAGGGGGCAAACTTTTCAAGATGGGTGGTGACCATGGTGGCCATTTTGAAGTCGGCCATCTTGGATCCAACCTTTGTTTTTTCAATAGGAAGAGGGTCATGTGACACATCAAACTTATTGGTAATGTCACAAGAAAAACAATGGTGTGCTTGGTTTTAACGTAACTTTATTCTTTCATGAGTTATTTACAAGTTTCTCTTTGTTCACAGCCATTGACATGTCGAAGAGGTTAACACGTGAGGAGCGTTGAGTTGATATCTGGTGAACGCAGTAACCGGGTCATTGCAGCAGATTTCAATGCAAGACACCCTACGAGACCACCCATCTCCCATGCTACAGTTAGCAAACTGCTTGCTAAGTTTCGTGAAACTGGTTCACTGTTGGATTTGCCAAATTGTGAATGCATGAAAATTGTCACTAATGAAGAAACATCAGTGGCTGAACTAGCTTCATTCAGCAAGAGCCCACAGCGTAACACTCGCCGCATGTCACTGGAGAGTGGCATTAGTCGAACATCCCTTCGACGGATATTAGCTACTCACAAATGGCACCCTTACAAACTCCAGCTACTGCAGCATCTCAACGAGGATGACCCAGATCAGCGCACAGAATTTGCAGAATGGGCAAAACAAAAATTGGAACAGGACCCTCAGTTCACACAGAAGATTTTGTTCAGTGATGAGACAAAGTTTTATTTGAATGGTGAAGTTAACAAACAAAACCACCGCTATTGGTCTGACACTAACCCACATTGGATAGATCCCTCCAAGACTGTTGGAACAACAAAAGTGATGGTTTGGTGTGGTATATGGGGTACAAAGATAGTGGGGCCATTCTTCATCAATGGAAACCTCAAGGCCACTGGATATTTGAAATTGCTACATGATGATGGGTTTCCTTCTTTATGCACTGAAGCTGGTGCGTTCCCTGAGTTTTTCCAGCAAGATGGTGCACCACCACATTATGGGTGTCAGGTCCGAGCATTCCTAGATGAACAGTTTCCTGGAAAGTGGATTGGTCGTTGTGGGCCAGTTGAATGGCCCCCAAGGTCACCCAATCTGACCCCCTTAGACTTTTATCTTTGGGGTCATCTGAAGGCAATTGTCTATGGTGTGAAGATGCGAGATGTGCAGCACCTGAAACTATGGATACTGGAAGCCTGTGCTGGCATTTCTCCTGCAGTGTTGCTATCAGTGTGTGAAGAGTGGGGGAAGAGGGTTGCATTGACAATCCAACACAATGGGCAGCACATTGAACACATTGTCAGAAACAGTGGTCAGAAACTTGTAAATAACTAATGAAAGAATAACGTTACGTTAAAACCAAGCACACCATTGTTTTTCTTGTGACATTACCAAAAAGTTTGATGTGTCACATGACCCTCTTCCTATTGAAAAAACAAAAGTTGGATCCAAGATGGCCGACTTCAAAATGGCCACCATGGTCACCACCCATCTTGAAAAGTTTGCCCCCTCACAAATACTAATGTGCCACAAACAGGACGTTAATATCACCAACCATTCCCATTTTATTAAGGTGTATCCATATAAATGGCCCACCCTGTACAACTGAGACATCAGTTACTCTAATTACATTGATTAATTATTGAATGTGTTTGACGATGATGTCATATTTCTCCTCAGCACAGATTTTTGATTCCAAAACAACCTCTCCTGCACGCTAGGGCCAAACTCATGGTACCACCATGATGGTAGACAGCAGCATCATCCACTTGTCCAACCCAAAACCAACAGGGGTCCTGTTTTTTGTATGATGACCTGGTACTTTGGTGCCACAAGCATGTAAAACAATCACACACACACACACACACACACACACACACACCCCACCATCACCACCACCACCACCATACTGGTGATCATGAGAGAATCCAGGCTAAAGCATCCACACATTAGTGCTACATGGTTGAGTTGTTTTAGTATTAAAGTGACTGGGACATAGAAACAAAACATCTTTTATTTCCTCATTATAAGCCATAACAATAGTCCGTTACCATGCCAACATTCCTTAAGCTCATAGCTCATCACAACACAAAGAGGCCTTTTCACTTGTCAACATGACGGTTGAATAAGCACCAGTCTGTGTGTGATGACATCATCACAAAGGGACAGAGTTTAACGAGTCGAGTCCTCTGAGAAGTGCACTTGGTGGAAGTGCATGTAAGGCTTCAAGTGCGTATAAACAAATGTGCAAATAACTGCAGAACTGGGACTGGGAGTATTGTGTCATCGACCTGCGCCACTGCATCACATCTCTGTGACTTCCTAAGGGGATGACGGTCACGGTTTGTGCTAATTTGCTGCTTGAAATGATAATAAAACAAGTGACTAAAAGAAAAGGTGTCTGAAAATACACACCATTACCATTATCAGTTAACGTTAGCAATGAGGGGCACAAGGGTGGAAGTGTGATTATTAGGACAAGGCCGTAGTATTCAGTAAGACACAGACGTTTGACATCACCGCAGGAAGACATTTTTAGTGGCCTAAACTCAGATTTCCTGCATTATCAAACATTTCCAATCAGCATCACAGCTGTGACACATCAGACAGATAAGCATAACTGTTCGTGTGATGAAAATGTGTAATGATGTGATAAAAGATGTGGTTCCAACCAAGGTCTGCAGAACAGCATCGCTGAACCACACAGCTGCACCAGTAAGACTTCAGCAGCAGAAGACCACACCAGGTGTCTCCTGTCAGCTAACAACAGGAACAGGGCTACAACTCACACAGGGTCACCAGAGCTGGACCAGATGAGACTGGAAACACCTTTCTGGTCTGATGAGTCTGGATTTCAGCTGCAACATTCAAATGGTCGGGTCAGGATTTGGTGTCACCAACATCAGAGCATGGATCCACCCTGCCTAGCATCGATGCTTCAGGCTGCTGCTGCTCCTGGTGGTGTAATGGTGTGAGATGTTTTTGTCTTGTTCTTGTTTAAACATGGACATGGACCCATCTTCTGATGCTACTTCCAGCAGGATGATGCACCATGTCACAAAGCTCAGATCACCTCCAACTGGTTTCTAGAACATGACCATGAGTTCACTGGACTCCAGCGGCCTCCACAGTCACCAGATCTCAGTCCAGAAGTTTTGGAATGTGGTGAAACGGGATGTTCTCATCATGGATGGAGCTGATGATGTCATGTCAGTGTGGAGCAGAACCTCTAAGGAAGGTTTCAACCACCTTTTGGATTGATGTCATGGAAATCAGAAGCAGTTCTGAAGTACAGAGGGAGGTCCTACCTGGTACTAAGGTGGGCCGCTGACTGCACGTTTCTTAATGTGTGCAACAACATTATTTACACACATAACAGTGCACCAATTGAAAAGTGGAGTCTGATCACAATTTCACACCAGATAGAAACGTTACTTGTCCAGGTCACGCACCAGCACACTAAAAAGGAGCAGACCCAGTGAGGGTTGGAGTAACACGTTTGCACCAAGAAGCTACTTGAGTCATATCAAAGTGGTTTGTATACAAAAGACACCAACAAACACCACATCTTACAAAACGTCCAAGAAAACTTTTACTGCAAGAGACAAACACCAAGCTAACTAGTTTTAGTGTCTGAGGACAGATTATCATAAATTTCCTTCAGATGTTTAGATGGTTTTGAGGGTGTATATACGCCTCTTCAACACGTTATACATCCTAAACGATAGCTAAATGCAGAAAAAACGGCCGTTTTTCAGACCTAATCACCATCTAACAGATTCACTTTCAGGCCCAAGAAGCCACATGATGGGATGGCTGTGGCTTCCTGTGTGCAGTGTTTGATGGACAGCCATGGGTAAAGGACTTGATGATGATGATGATAACGATGTGTTACAGCTGAAGCCAGCCCAGTGGAGAGTATCGACACCCGAATCAGATATTCATCTGGATTTGAGCAGAACTCTACTCAGCGGTGTCTCTAATACCCAACAACATACAATAATAATAATAATAATAATAATAATAATAATAATAATGCTGCATTTGACACAAGTCATTTCACTCACTCACACACACATCAAAACCCAATAAACCAAAGAGGACACGGACTCCTGAGCACACTGGGCCGGTTGTGTGTGTGTAGCATGGCGTTACACACTGACCTTATCCAGGATGAACTTGTTGAGGTACGGCATGTATCCTTGGTTAGAGACTGGACCCTCATCGTCGTCTTTAAAGTGCTCCTCCAGCGCCACTGGGTCATGAGGGATCTTTAAGACCGTACATAAGTTATGAGAAAGCACCTGGAAGCAGAGCAAAAGGCCCGTCCATCACTGTTAGGAGAGAGTAGAGGAACTCTATCTGTGTAAAACATGAACAGAATAAGATAACATATCATCTGATTAGAAGATCAGGCTGCAATGATTTCACTCTGTAAGCAGCTCAGACCCCATGAGTTGTGTTTGTTTTAATTTGATGTCTACTGGTGAATATTAGCCTAGAAATCTAGACAAACCACAGCAGTAGCAAGAGATTCAGCTCTGCAGGTCGGTCTAGCCACGCTCCCTTATAGCAGCAGGTCCACCATTGGACCAAACAATTATAGGTCAGGCCAATCACAGCGCTCTATGTCTGTACCAGCTCCGGTGGCCTAGTGGTATGAGTGTCCGCCCCGGGACTGGGATATTGGGGTTCAAATCCCGGTCGGGTCATACCAAAGACTTTGAAAAAATGGGACCCAATGCCTCCTCACTTGACACTCAGCACTAAGGGGTTGGATTGGAGGGTTAAACCACAAAATGGTTCCCGAGCGCGGCCACAGCTGCAGCTCACTGCTCCCCACGGGGAAATGCGGACATGTAATTTCACCAGTGTGTGATGATGACTAATGGGAATTTAACTGGGCGGGCCTAGTAGCAGAGTTGTGACAGAAAAAAACTACAAAGATGGTGTCAGCTCAGGAACAGCGCTCGTTTGAAACGGCTTTGGCATCAACTTTGAATGATTTAAACTTGGGTTTTTCTTTGAGACATGAGCAGATAGAGGTAGCCTACTTAATGTATTTCAAAAAAAGATGCATTTGCTTTTTCTTCGACGGTTTATGGCAGACTGCCTCAGCGACTGATTTCCATAGCGATGAATGTGTCTTGTTGTATGTTGCTCTGATGGTCTTAGCGAGTGGAGAGACAGTTTGAAAGACAACCGTAGATCACGCCCTGACTCTGAGCTCTGTCTATGGGTCACAGTCAGGCCGGGTGAATATCCATTTTCCACTGAGGACAAAGGATTTGAAGATTAACAGATTTATATTTATTTATGGATAGGGATGCACCGATCCACTTTTTTCACATTCGATACCGATATCAGAAGTTTAGTATCGGTCGATATCGATCCGATATGGAAAAACAGCATTAAACTGTATTACATAATGAACTATTTGTTACTATAGGAAAAAGACTGGGATCATCCTTTTGTACGGGGGCCCAAAAGTTCCAAATTGCCGATCCTTTTGCTCGCGCCATTTTGATATTAACGTGAGCTTCTGCACAGCGTGGGACAGTAGCGCATGACGTCGTCACTCACAGCACATAGAAATATGCTGAATAGATCAATTCTTATGGATCGGGCCCATAGTCTCTGATACCCGATCTAGAATTTTCTGTTTAAGTCTGAGACTAAAAGTGAATTTTTGCCTTTAAATGACTCCACTTCCACTAGCACAGAACTTTTATTATATCTGCTTACATTATGTATAGTTTTATTCATTGACAGTGGAATTTTTTACTCAGAATCACTTTTGTTAGCGTGAGAGAGGTTGGACTCTATTTCTAATAAGGGCAGCTGATTGCATTAGTCAAAACAAGATAAAGTCCACCGACATTTTGTAGGAAAACTGTGATTTCAGTACAGCAAAGAGTTTATTTTTGGTCTCAATAACAATAATATCTGTTCTGAAAGTAAATTATTGTTAGGTCATTGTTAAAAGCACCATGTGGAGTCCTGAGATGAACAGAAGAGCAGCCGTACATCGATGCAGTTTTGTAATGAAATCTAGATGCATCTGTTTAGGCTAATAAATCTGATGAAGGGGGACACAGGAACTAGGACCCAGCCTCTGGGTTTCACATATAAAATCTGACCATAACTCATCACATTTCTCTGTATTTAATACCAATTATAACTCGTTTATTCAGGTGATGTTGCTCCTGGGATGAGAAGCCAAACATCTTCAAGAATCAAAACATGAAGTCCAGTTGATTCTTCTGAAAATCTGCATCAGCAGAACAAAAATAAGGAAGAAACCCACTAAAGCTGGAGGAAAAGCTGTGTCAGGTCGTTCAGCAACTGTGTTGGAGCTGAAATGCATTCTGGGACTTTGAGGCTTTAGTTTGTGTAGAAACAACAACCCATTTCTCCTCAGAATCTCTGCCAGCTGAACTCAGACTTGACCTTTGCTGCTGATTTGGATTGAAGCTCTGAACAATGCCTGGCTGGCACTCAGCTGGGTGTGATGGTGTGTAGAGAAAGGTTTCCTTTTGGTTGATTTGGATTCTCCAGCTGAAGGAAAACTAGTTTATTTAACATGAATGATCTCCATTTAGGCTGTCTTCAGAAACAGGATTCCTCAGCAGCAGGTGCGTCTGCTGAACTCGGACAGAGGCGCCTTGTGTTTCAGCACAAGAAGAAACGCGTTCAGAATAAAAAACAAGGCAAACAAGCCAGAAGGGGTGGACAGACACCCGCTGATTAAAAAAGCTGTTCATTATACAGGAAAAGAGGGGAAATGAAGGAAACTGGAGGACCCCTACCTTCAGCTGAGATTTGGAGACTTTTCCGCTCTTATCCACATCTAAAGCTGTAAACGCGTGCCATATAGGCTTTAGAAGTTCGTCCCGCAGGGTCATAATGATGAAAAGTTAGTTATCCTTCTCTTCAGAGTGCGTGACTCTTCCTCTGTTTCTCTCTGTGTTGCTCTGTCTCTGCTGGACAAGCCGAGGGAGAGTCACGTGACCCGGGCGTCTTGGACCGGAGAAGAGCTGCAGCACCGCTCAGAGGACCGAACTCACCAGGGGGGAGGAGGAAGAGTCCTCCTGGTTCACCCTGTAGTGCGGTGGTGGAGCGGCAAGGCGGAAGCGGCGGAGGGGAGCGTGGTAGCGGCGCGGCAGGGCTGAGGGGAGCGTGGTGGAGGCGCGGCAGGGCGGAGGGGAGCGTGGTAGCGGCGCGGCAGGGCTGAGGGGAGCGTGGTGGAGGCGCGGCAGGGCGGAGGGGAGCGTGGTAGCGGCGCGGCAGGGCTGAGGGGAGCGTGGTGGAGGCGCGGCAGGGCTGAGGGGAGCGTGGTGGAGGCGCGGCAGGGCGGAGGGGAGCGTGGTGGAGGCGCGGCAGGGCGGAGGGGAGCGTGGTGGAGGCGCGGCAGGGCTGAGGGGAGCGTGGTGGAGGCGCGGCAGGACTGAGGGAAGCGTGGTGGAGGCGCGGCAGGGCGGAGGGGAGCGTGGTGGAGGCGCGGCAGGGCGGAATAGGAAAAACTAGATACTTCACCAGACGCAACAGCTGATTTAATTGTTAGATGTTGGTAGACTATAGGACAATTTGACATTTCAAATTTCAACTGCTGCCTTGTGAAGAAAACAAAACACAATAACAAAATAAAGAGGACATGTTGAAAATAAACTCAAAATGTTAAACTAAAAAGTTGAATGTCTAGAAAAGTCAACAACCAGATTAAAGTTGAAATGTTGAGAGAAAAGTCGAAAAACTATTTTTGACAGAGAAAACAACTGTAATGTGCTCCTGAAGCAAACTCTATTTATTCTGTTTATTATTTTTTGAGTTACTTTTTGGCTTCTAGCCTCTACAGTGAAAAATAGAGAAAATATCAATTGGTTATCATAAACTAATGCTAAATTTAAGTATTTTATTATTTTCTGCCACCATCACAAGAGGTCCTCTAGTGCCATCTTCAGGCTGGCAGCAAACATCAATAATCTCACTGGGAAATAATGACAGGAATTAACCTGCTTCTCCAGTTTGTCTGATAGCAGCTTGTGACCCTGACTTAGGTTATTACTGTTAACAAACATTTCTAACCATGCCAAGAACAAATTGACCATTATGCAACAATGAGATAGAAAATACCATCATTTGTTTTTTCAATCTAATGTACAATAACACACAGACACAGCAGACATTGGGTGTGAGTTGGGAAAACAGGTGTTTCATTTAGTTCTGCTCATTAAGTTTTACAGAACCAGAATGTCCAGCAGCAGAAGTGGAAAACAGCCCTCAGTAACATGTGCTTTCTCTACTCTTGCAAATGAATCTGTCTGCTGTGAAATAGATGATTATTAAATTTCATTTCTGGGAACATCTCAAGTCTTACAGAGGGCAGCTGTGGCTACAGTGTAGCTCATCACCATCAGTGTGTGAATGAGTCACTATAGTGTACACTTTGGAGTCCTCCGACTCAGAAAAGCACTATCAGAACAGGTAATTAATTATTCATTTTAAAATATAAAATAAAAAGTCTAAACTCTGCCATGGAACAGAGGAATGAGTTTATTAGAGAACATATTTACAGGTCACAAAGTTTTGTGTTAGAAGATACAAGAACAAAAGGATGAGAAATACTGATCTAAACAGTAATAGGTGATGAAAGCTTTATGAACATGGTGACAGGACATCCAAATCACAGTACGATGATTGTTCTAATGCTACAGGAAGAGCTGGCAGCACCAATCAGCTGGAAAATAACACGGGACAATTCACAAGTTACGACGCAGCTCAAACATCCACTTTCCTTCTAACCAGGAAAATAAAGGCATAATATGACGGCTTCTTCGATAATTGAAGGCAGTGAAATTTAGGAAGAGCCTAATTTTAACTGACCAATCCCTGAAACAAACAAAACATCAATAGCAGCAAGTTTTTTTCTTGTTCCTTAAAATAACGTGACATGCACCACACGTTGCCTCCAAAGTGCTCCTTTCCAAAGACAGACGTGGTCAGTTCAGACTCTGGTAGCCAGCATCAGGCTTCTGACAGGCAGTAAGGTGCACACCGCTTAGTCATGTACATTCACACTGAAGAGAGCTTCACCGCAGCTTGGATCTGCTGCCAACAGGCCAGGGAAGTGCAACGACCATCAGGGACAGAGCTGGACTTCTGTACAAACTTAAGGAATGACTGTGTGGCAAAGGTAAAGCAACCACCTTTAGGAGTTTTTTTCAAAGAAAACAGTCCAAGAGTGAAAGGGCTGAACTATATGACAAGAGTTTATTGAGAGAAAGTCCAGTTCCAACAGTCTACAGTTTTGGTTGGGCAACACAACAGACAGGGTTGTCCTTCTTCTCTGCTGTTCATCTGAACGAGTCTCACCAAAAGGTCCAGAAGCATTTGTGATTAGCTTCACTCAAGTAACGTCTCAGTAGATTGTAAGGCTGACCGACCGATTCATCTTCTTTCCGATGAGCCTAGTAGTTCTGGGGTTGGACTGGACCGTGGAGCGGGTCAGAATCCTGTCCGTGGACAGAACCTTCTCCTCTGCTGCTGCTCTGGCTAGCTGGGCTTTCTTCAGCTCTCTGAGGGAGGGCACAGGAGAGAGAATCACAAATGTAACCTCAACATCTACCATCATCTACACCAGCACAGAAACATCATTACACTTCTAAAAATATAATAAAGTAGAAGTTTAGCTTGGTTGTGTTTTTTTTTTTGTCCATTTAAATTATTTATTCAAGAACATTTTGATCAAGCAATCATCCAGAGCATGGCCAAGACAAACAGACTTCTTTATTTCCTTTAAGCTTTCTGCTTCCCAGCCCAGGGGCTTTATCAGTTCAGTGAAAAGCACAAAGCTTTACATTTCCCACTTTTCACTCAAAGATTCCAGTTGCCTTTGTCTGAACCCACATGGAATGAACAAGGCCATTGTGGAGAGTAAAATGAGACGTTTGTTAACTGAAGTCTTCACACGGTTTTACCAGAACACAGAATCCGTCTCATACCAGAATTAACATCTAATTTTCTGAACTACTTACTTTTGAAGTAAGGCGTTCTTGAATTTCTCTGCATTGAGCTCCACTCTCAGTTGGTCTGCACTCATCCTGGCAGCCGTCAGAAGAACCGGATGTTTTATCAGGTCAGAGGCTGATGGGCGTCTGGTAGGGTCAGGGTGGATCATCACCTGGAATAAATTAGATAAAAAATATGCAATTAGAAAGGTTAAAAAAAACAAGTAAAACCAGGATTCAAGAGTGAAAACAAGCTGCCTAGTTCTAATCAAAGCACATTTTATCTTCATAACCATGCTGTGTTTTTGGAGATTACCTTGAGCAAACTGGGGAACTCTGGAGAAAGCACCTGTGGTATGGAGGGCAGTTTGCCCCGTCTGATTTCATGCCACTTTTCCCCGTTGGTGGGTAAAGGTTCAGCTCCAGAGGCACTGATGACAGTCAATGCCAAAGCAAAGATGTCTGCCTTTGTCAAGTTACTGTAGTCCTAAAAAGATGAAAAAAGATGTAAAACTGCGTATCTGCAGAGAACAATAAAGAACAAGCACAATCTTTTTGGGCAGGATTACAAACCTCTTGTAGAACTTCGTTGGCTAGATATCTACTGTCACCCTCCTCAACCTGCGGATTGTTTACTCTGGTCACATGACCAAGATCACCTGAAGAAGCAAATAAGAAATATAGAATTTAAATGTTAGAAGCGTCATGTTACAGAAACCACCAACATGGTTGATAGATAGTACAACCGTGAGCACTTCTTACCAATCTTGTAGATAACACTAGTCGTTACACCATCCTCTTCATCTAATTCGTCACAACTTGCTACTGGTTTCCGTGAGATAAAGATGTTACCTTTAAAAAAAAAATCAATAAGGCCAAGAAATGTTATAAAAAACAAACACGCCATAAGAGTTTGTGTTAAAGTTTGTTACTCTGGTGCACAGACGTGAACGAGCACTCACTAGGTTTGATATCCATGTGCACCAGGGACATGGAGTGGATGTATTTGAGCCCGCGTGAGACCTGCAGCAGCAGATCTTTCAGCTCCAGCTCAGATAAGTAGATGAGGCGCCTGTAGTTTTCTGTGATGACATCAGACAGCGTGCCGCCATTGCAGTACTCATTCTGAATGAGCATGTGGTCGTCCTCGGCCCAGGCCGAGTAGTACCGCACCACGTGTGGATGTTGGCCCAGCACGGCGTGGGCGTAAACCTCTCGCAGGGCGTTTTGTCTGCAACAAAGAGAATAACCATGCATTTTCTTTAGACTGTCATGGAAAAAATATCAGAATTGGATCCATCTACTTACTCATCCACTGATCCTGCCAGGGGCTTCTTTGACCTCTTGATAGCGTAGATGCAGCCGTCGAGCCTCTTCACACACTTAAACACGGCACCAAACTCCCCAGAGCCAATCTTCTCCAGCTCAAGGAACTCGGAGGCATAGCGAGACATCATGTTGCTCTCTATCATGGTGATCCTCTGAGGGTGGAGGGAGCAACATTAGTGGAATATTAACTTCAGATTCTAATCTAGGGTCGACTTGTTCTCCTGTTGGCTTACAAAAATCAATTTTAGCAAAACAATGAAAAATGTATTTCCCCCAAAAAAGTGTCAGAATATTTGACAAACTGACTGGAAACAATTATTTACCTTCTCCACATTGTTCTACAAAAACAAACACTTCTGTGCAAAATGTCAACCAACATTTGAATATTTATGATGTAGTGTTATTAATAAAATAGCAAAAGTACTGTAGCAGGAAGATATCTTAAAATTCTATGAGACATGTCTGCTTTCCCCTGTTAGAAACATTTTATTAAAGCTCTTTTTCAATCTTTTTTTTTTTTCAATAAATGAGCTGCTGGTAGTATGAATGAATGCCTTGTGAGTCTTTCTCTGTGGGGAAAAAAAGCTCTGGCGCTCCCGTTTTAGGAGTAGAAGTTAACTCATTAACTGCCAGCCGTTTTCTGATCAGAAAGTCCCACGTTTTTGAGTGTTTTTTTTACAATTTTTGAAGAGTCACTGAACATTGTGCTCTATGTAGAGGAGAGGGGGGCAGGATTTTGACTCATACTCATTATTATTCATGATATTCTGACATCTTGCCTCACAATGTAGGTATGTCAAAGAGAAGTATATCATTTTGCACCTCTTTCAATTTGTTGAATCATGAATTGTAACTACACCCAAGTGAAGTACTTTAGATGTTCTGTGCTTTTATTCTTAAAGGTCTTAAACACAGGTTATGATGTGATGCTTTTTGAGATCTTTTAGCTCTCTTCATGCTGTCTGTTGAGGTGATGTATTACTTCAACAGGTCAGAATTTTGAATTTCATTTTGTATTCAGGTTTTCTTTGAAACAGCAAAGTGGAAACATAAAGAAAACTATAAAGGAGTAATAGTTTTATTTACCTTTGATGGTGGGAGGACTTCATCCTCTCCTTCACCATCACTTGCCTCCATGTCTTCACCACAGGAGCTGAAACAAGAGGACATTTGGTTAGCATTCTGTCCAGAAGGGGGCAGCACCGTGCCTTCACAAGCACATGTCTGAGCTCATCAGTAGCCATGAGGTCTTGACTTCCAGCCAACCCCCCTGGTCCTAATCAACAAACGGCCTTAACATAACTGGTTTGTCTCAACAGAGGCCTCATTGTGTTTTCCAGATAACAGGTGCTGCAGCTTGACCCTGCTCTGCAATGTGATAAAGAGTTCTGGCATTACCTCAGGAACAACTAATACATAAATTAGAGATTTTAGCTGATCTGGTCGTATAGCCGCCCTACAGAACAGTCTCCATACATAACAAGTACTGACAAGATCATCTGAGACAGAAAACCCCCTGAGCGACATACTCATTCCAGTGTGCTCTCTTCCTGTTGTTTCTCTCCTGTGTGGCTGACTGGATGATGAGGGAGTCGGGGGTGAAGGGGTTAAAGTTGACCAGAGGGATGTGGTGTCTCCTGCCACTGTCTGAGGCTGACTTTCTTGGAGACTCCACATTCTTAAAAAGAGCAACTCTCCTGCTGGAGGATCCTGGAGCAGAACCTCTGGCTCTGGAAAGCAAACTCTGCAAAAACAAGACCATTAATTACTAAAACGTACAAAACATTTGCTTGAACTCAAGTTTATCTGATTTCAAATAAACCAACAACAAATAGTAAAGTTTTGTTTTAAGATGATTGGTGTCTTATCTAATGCAGACATGTCTGAACATAAAGCTCCATGAACTCAGATCACCTGGCTGAGTCAGTGGATGTCTTATGCAACAGGTACAGTTACACATTAATGGGTCACTGGGCTCATAACCGACTGTACAGAACAATGAATGGGTTCATTGTTTTTTAACAACAAATTGATTTTTTAATACAGTGCGCCCCTAACACAACACAGCTTTAACAGCTACCTGTAGATTAATAGATCGAACTTGCTCAAAAACTGTTAATTTTTTTGCCGACTTCTTTTTCTAAAAATAAACATGAAGATGTCTTTGTTTGAACCGATCCTGACCTTTGGTGTGTGCGGTGTGTCAAAAAGTCGGAGTTTCCTGAAGGTTTTGTGCGGAGGTGTGTCCGGACAATCTGGGATCGGAGAGCTGGACCCTTCTCCGTCGTCCTGGAAACTTCTCCCAGCTTCAGGCGACCCTCCGAACAATCGGGACACTTTCTTAGGCGATGGTGAACAGTTTTTAAAAATAACACTGCTCGGTGAGCAGATGTGGGACGGGGAAGTGAGACTCTCCTCGTCCCACAGTTCCACGTCGTCGTCCCCACCGGACTGATTCAGGGGGCTGCTGCTGCCCTCCAGCCGCTTCTCGACGGTGTCCCGTCGCACTGGCGTGGGGGAATCCATCTCCGTGAAGCCGGACTCTCCGCCGGTGCTGTTGTTCACATCCTCGATAGGGTCATCCTCGCCATCGCTAGAGGTGAACTGTAATTTCTGACGGATGGGTCGAGACTTAGGGGAGGGAGTTCCGTGTCGATGGCGGCTGTAACTCGACATTTTAAACCCCGAAATTGTCGACCGAAAAAATAAAAAGACTGGTGGGACACCCACCACAAAAAACTAGCCGGTTTCTATTTACCTTCACGTAAAGGTATCAGTTCAAAAGTTTTGTTCAAATTCTCCAGCGTTAACTTGCTTGCTAACTCCCAACAACACGGGGGAAAACGCTGAGAAATGGCCTCTCACGAGCCCGTATTCACCGTAACGTTCAAAGTATTAAGGTAAAAACGAATAAAAGTACTCCGTCCGTTAACTCCAGTGTGGCTGTCCGGTCCACCGACGTCCCGGTGACTCACCGACGCATAAACACGTCTTTCCTCGATAAAACCCGTAGTTATGTTTACAAAAAGTTTTGAATGAGTCAAGAAACTAGTCCTTCCCGTCACGCGCGTGGCGAAGAACTTCCCGCGACCGTTGGTCACGTGTCACACCGCAGCCAATCAGAGCCCACCTCTGAATTTTGAAAGATGGGCGTTCCAGAATGGTTTCGGGTGGATTGCGTCATAGATTGCAGCAAAACAATATGGCGCGAACGTGTGCCTTTTCACAACTCTGTGTGAGTCACAAATTCATTACGAAGACAATACGTGAAGTCATCAGGCGGCACGATCAAAACAAGCCTCTTCAGATGAACGGTTTGTTTTTCACAAACCGCGAGAACAAAAACCTTTTGTGATTAGAAAATCCCTTCAAAACCTTGTTTTATAACTTACCAATTTGTTATGAAGCACCTTAAAACCCTTAAAAACGTTAATATTATCAAAATATATTGCAGTGAATTTTAAATAAGTCAACTTTGTTTAAAATCTGTTTTTTACATATTTTATGAAAGGTGAAGTCATACTGGGCGGTGTGGTTTGTAGTGGAAAAATTCCCAAACTGAATCATCTGGTTATTTTGCAAACAACTGCAAGCACCATCTCTTATCAGTTTTCTTCCATTGCACCATTTTTCTTTTGTTTTCATTGTTGCAGTCAGTATCGTTTATTTGTCAGGAATATTTAGATTTTACCATTTGGTATGGATCTCTAGACTACGGAAGAGGTTTAGGGCCACTGAAAAGAAAAGAAAAAAGAATTCTGACTTAATCTCAAAATTCAGAGAAAAAAGTCAGCATTCTGAGATTAAAGTCAGTATTCTGGCCTCTTCACCTGCAGAGTGGAGCAATAGTGATGATGGTTGTATTCTCAGATAAAAAGTATCATATGCGGAAGTTAAGCATCAGTAATAGTCACAGATTTGTTTACAAATAGCATTTACTGTACACTTCTGTGCATTGTGCACTTTTAACATTAGAAAGCATCCCCCCAATATTTTGATATGAGGGAAAAAATACACAACATAATTCAGATTATCAAAATCCTATGTACATATGAGAGCAAATTTAATCTGTGGAAACAAATACGGGGAAGACTCATAATTTCTCCCAGTTATAAAGTTAATCTGAAACAGTCTTTTTTGTCCATAAGTTCATCAATCATCCAGGCCTGGTGACTCTCCCTGCTGTATCCTCGATGCTATTCTAATGGCTTCCTCCAGCGACGGCTGATCAGTTAGCTACAAGAAGAAAAAACAGAAAACAACATTACAACAATATTAAAACACAGACTGGTGTAGTATTACTCTATCAGGATCTCTTGTTTCATGTATTTACTCTAAAACCATCTTTAAAACGGTTTAACCTTTGTGACTGATGTTACAGGCGGTTGTGTTTCAGGATAGGGAGGACAAAAGAACATCTGTTTTGTAATTAACAACAAAAAGAGCAGGTGGTAAATAGAGATCACCATCATCAGACTTTGATGTAATCATGCCCCCCACCCATGTCTGATAGGTAAAGTTACTCTGCTTTACTTCTCCTCATAAAACTCCAACCATAAAGCATATATTAGTATTTTGGAAGCATGCTGGTGGTTATCTTAGATATAGATTACATGGGAACTAAAATATCTGGAGAGTATTCTTGTTTAGTTTGGTGACTAACTGAATAGAGAAGGGCAGCAGCACACCCACACCTTCTGACCTGAATCCTTGCAGGAAACTTTCAAGAATTCAAGTAAATAGTTTAGCAGGGTGGGTCATAAGAAAGGATTTTAGTGGTGCTAGGGGTCAGCTATGACTCATAGCAGTTACAGGTCAGTGTCACCCTTCTTAAATTGGAGGAATTCTGCTTTAAATTTAAATCACAGCAGCAGCAATGCCAGAGAGTAAAATAGCAACAGGAGCAGGAATGTCTGCTTCAACTTTAATTAGATAACAAGCTGAAATTTAAATCCATTCCAACACAAATTAAATTTAATCTCAAATGTTTTGTTTTTTTTTTTTATAGTAAAAACTGGATCCAAGTTGGCGCTCCAGAATAAAAAGTACATCAGTAACTGGATAGCTGGTCTAGTTAGATGCTAATCCTTTCTAATAAACCGTTTCAAGTATTTAGCTGTAGGTGTTCAGTCACCATCTTTAGAAATAAAACAACACATCCAAGGACCAGAGTCACCCCTGTGGCTCAATAATGTGTGGTGTTGACCTCCTGACCTGTACAGCGATGTGAGTGCCGTTGGAGGTGGCCAGTAAAGTGACAGGATGAATGTCTTCTTGATCTTGGCTGTAGTTTGCTTCCTCCACAGTGTGGAACGAGGCCATGTCGGGCGTCATGATGGCCACCTGAGGGCCACAGAAATATGCTTTAGTACTGATGAACCAAGTAAACTTCGGTAACCCGTGTGTGGTGTGTTCAGAAGGCAGCTGTAGCCTCTGGGAGGAAAACACAACAACAGCGCTGTGGTGCCTCAGTCCTGCATCAGGTCTAATAACCAGTAGGAGAAATCATAGACAAAAACAGAACACATCTCTTGTTTTACTGTTTAAAATGATATTTATGTTCTAAGTTGCTAGTTTTAAGATGTCCATTTTTAAATTATAATGAAACTGGAAAGAATCAGAGTATAAATAATCACCTCTTGATGCTTTAAACCCTTCAGTATGAACTTGACCATCTCCATATTGGTCTTTTCAGAAACAGATGTAATCATATTGACACAAAAGAATGGACTGATCCCTGAGAGATGATTAAACAAAAGCATTTAACTCTGGGTAAAAAGGTTTGAGAGATTAATGAATTACTTCCACAAGAACCACCAACATACTTCTCAGAAGACCTTAACCTAATTAACTCTGGAAGAACTTTGTTTCTAAAGAAACAAGAGACGTAGTAGTCACCACCTAGTGGCCATCAGAGGCCTTACACTTTGAGGAATCACTTCTGTTGGACAGTAGATGTTGTTACAGCTGTGTATTAAGGCCACCCACAGGGTTGTTAGATGAGCTGGAAGGTTTTTTCCTCTGGTTTCTTACCAGCTTAAAGATTAAAGGGAGAAAAGTTTAAATAGTTGACCTTTTCAAAAGTAGCCCAAGGAAGACATGGTGCTACTACAGCTGTAAAAGTTAGCCTCATAAAGTGAAGTGATGAAGTGGATGTTTCACAACCATCCATTCTTCTGAAGAAAAGCCCGGACACCAGTCTTGAGTTACTGATCAAGCAGGAACTGCATCTGGTTCAGTAATGATGTTTGCTAGAGAACTGCCTGCAGGTGGATGTTTAACAAACCATCTCAGACGGTTGTGGTGTGTAATAAGCACAAGAGGATGCACGCATGAATGCACATGTACGCATGTGCACGCTCACTCTCACACATACATGCGCATGCACATACGTGCACGCGCACACACACATGCACACACACAGATACAACCCCCCAATAAATAGGTAAACAGAAAAAAGCATTGGCCCTGTTGTGTTAATGACTGAGAGCTTTAACATGTGTTTACCTGTTCATCTGAGCAGTCTGTTGCTACCATGGTAACCGAATGAGCACCTTGCGTTGCCAGTTCATGAGCTGGGATGGTTATGGTTGTTCCCTCCTGGGTTACCATGGTGATTGTTCCACCCATTGCTTGTAAGTCTGCTTCAGAGATACTGACCTGATGTGAAGAAAAGCACAGATGAAACAATTTCACAGTGAATTACTTCATGTATTGGTGAAATTTCTCAACGGTTTGGATTATTTTAACATGAACAGAGTTCAGTCAGAGGACTAAGGTGGAGCTGCTTGCATTGCAGCAAAAATGTTACTGGGCTGAATCCCAGCTGTGAGGAGTTAGCCTGTTCTCTCTATGCATGAGCTGCTAGAGTCACACAACAAGAATACAACAGTCCTGCAATATCATAAACATCCCCCCTCTTTAGACCACCTCTGGCTGTTCACACATGCACCAATATAGCTGGCCACCACCCATGGTGATGTACACCTTAAAGCCCTTACACACACTGTCTGTTCTGTGACTACATTGATTAGCATCTCAGATGATGACCAGCAGTGGGTTGATTTTAAACCTTTACACCTCCCTGCTTCCATCAGCTGTCTTCCTGGCGAAGCGTAAGTCTTAGCCCTGATCTTTATTATCCACAACAGAAATGCTGTTAGGAGGAAATTAAGCACTGTGGTAACACCACAGGAATAAGACTACTTTATTATTACAGTTACCTGCTGTTGTGTCCCATCTTCCTGAGTTACCAAGGCAACATGCTCCCGACCAACCAAGTCTGATGTCTCCACAGGTGCTTGCTCTGAGCCAGAATCATCCGCTTCAACTATAGCTGGAGTGTAGCTTACATTTGGATCATCTATGGCGTCTGAAAGATGAATGAAGTGTTGATTAAATCAAACACAAGGCTAGGGGCCTTTCCTCCCGCGTATCCACACCGACCTGCTGGAGGTTCAAAGTAAGCCTCCTGCTCCTCTTCAATGGGCTCCGTGTCGTTGTGAGCTGTGCGTTTGTGCATGGCGAGTGTGGAGATCTGCTTGTAGGTCTTCCCACAGTGATTGCAGTTGTAAGGTTTACAAGGCGTATGTACAACATGGTGTTTATAAAGGCTGGAGTATTCTGTGAAGCGCTTTTCACACCCAGGCACTGTGCACACATATGGTTTCTCCCCTGGAGGCACAAAGCACACTTACTTTAGCACAAAAAGCTGTAAAACAAAAAAACAAATCTCGTCTTTGCACATAAACGTATGATGTATGTGAAGAGACCCACCGGTGTGAATCCTCATATGGTTCTTGTAATTGGTGGCACTGGCGAACGTGCGGCCACAGGTAGGCTCAGAGCAGTAATATGGCCGCTCACCGGTGTGTGTTCGGATGTGAACTTTGCGGATGTTGGAGGTGGTAAATGATCTGCCACAGCCGTCGATCGGGCACTTAAAAGGCTTTTCACCTGTCAGAAATGAAGCAAAGGACAAAAACAAGCATTAAGCAGTAGTTTCATCAAAATAAATCTCCATACAATACCAAAACTAGCTAAGCTAAACAACCTCCGGTTGTTCCTAAATGAGATGCTGAAATACTGTATTAGTTCTTATAATTCTGCAAATGTCCTGTTTTTAGTTTTTATTGGGTCAAATTGAAACAACTACAACCTGGAGTCATTCAGCTCATGACCATGTTCCTTCCCTCCAGCACTTTGCTGCAGAAAATATCATCTACAACCAACACAACCGTGGTATTCAGCCAAACTTTGAGCATCATCACACTCTGTTGTTTCAGAAACCACCGACTATTTTGGAACAAAATGTGATCATTTCTATGCCACACGCTCCTCAGAAAGGGTTCTTTGCATCAAACTATTCAAATATCTAATCAGCAGCAACATACTGCAGTCAGTCCCTACACTGCCCATCTGAAACGGTCTTCACCTGGATTTAGTATTTTACAAATGAGATGTATTCCAAGATGTTAACACCAGGATTCATTTGGCTCAAATAGAGAAAGAGTGGTTCGGGGAGAATGAGACATCATTTTCACATGTGGAATGGCCTCCAGAGCCCAAAACTTAATTCCACGGGGAATCTTTGAGATGTGCTGGAGAGGGCTTTGAGCAGTGGTCGGATGCTCCCATCATTATACAAGATCTTGGTGAAAATTAATGCAACACTGGATGGAAATAAATCTTTTGCAGAAGCCCATTGAAACGATACCAGAGAATGCCTGCTGTGATCAAAGCTAAAAGGTGGTCCATCAAATTATTAATGAGTGTGTGAGGTTTTATTGTTTGTCTAGGCAGTGTGAATGTTAATATCTACTGTCATAAACTTAGAGTTGGTCAGTGAGTTTCCAGGTGTGTACCTGTATGAGTCCTTGTGTGCTTTTGAAGGTCTCCGGAGGTTTTAAAGGATTTGCAGCAGTTCAACTCCTGACATCTGTATGGCTTTTCCCCTGTGTGTGTGCGTGAGTGACTCTTCAGTCCATAACCTGAAATGACCACAAAGACTTTGAAAATCTAATCAGATAATACATTTCAACAGCTAAAATGAGGAAAAATGATAAACAAACAGCCCTGAAACGTGCAATCTGTCAAAAAAAAATGTGCAAGAAATGTTTAACAATTCTCGTCTACCTGTTGCAAACTTCTTCCCACAGCCGCGAAATTCACAGATGTATGGTTTGTCACCTGTGTGGGAGCGCTCGTGTACCTGTTGGAGGAAGGTAAACAAACATTTAATAGTGATGCTCTCAAAGCATGACATTGCAGCCATATCTTGTAAGGATTTTCAGACAATAAAACATGACTAGAAGCAAATAGTTCTCCCGCTAATTAGCACTGCCTGCACACAAAACACTAATGTTTACCTTGAGGTGGTGGGCAGTGGTGTAGAGCTTTCCACAGCCTTCATAATCACAGTGGAAAGACTTCTCTCCTACATTGGACACTCTTGCTGGCCTGTTGTCCTGACCCTGTAACACAATCTAAACACAGGAGGCATATTGGGACTGATTATTGGGTCAAAAATATCTCCTAGAACAAAGCTGTTTTAAAGTGGAAACTGTTCTCTGAGCCTCTATGTGAAACTTTGTTGGGGTTCACAATGCCCCAGGAGTTCTGGTAAATGGCCAAACACAACCTCATAATATAGTCCAGCATTGGAAATCTGGTTTGCCCCGCCCACTCAGCCAGAACATGAATATGAAATGAGCTTCGTGCTGATTGACCGGTTGACCCAGATGGCTCTATTAGGGCTTCCACACTAGCATCGGCTCTACCCGGCCTAGGTAGGGTAGTGAGTGTCCACATCAGCATAGCCTGGATTTTTTCCGTGCACAACCGGCCATTTTTTCAGCCCTCTTCCCAAGGCGGTCTGCTTCAGGCTGAACTGGTCCAATACCCCCACTGTCAACTGATTGGCCGGCTCAAATTCACGCCTACCACTAGGGCTGTGCGATATGACGAAATGTTTCGTCTGTACGATAGAAAATGTCTATCGTTTAATATGAAGCTCTATCGTTTACACCACGATACGGCGTTTTACGGCAGTATTTACGTCATGATGCCTTACGGCATGTCCATGCACGCGCGGCGCGCCACGCTAGCCATGTATGAACAAACACGGAGGAGGACGGTAGCGGACGCGGTTCAGACCAGGGTAATTTTCAACAGGATGACCTGCCAACCCAAACGGAGGAGCTTGTACCTAAAAGAGGGGAAACTTCTGTTGTTTGGGTGTAGGAAGGCCGACGCGGACCAGAAAGCAGTTGTTTGTAAAGTTTGCCGGTTCCCGGTGCCAACAACAGACTCCAACACTACAAATGTATTTTATCAGCTGCGCAAGAACCACGATAAAGAATACAGAGAGAGTCAACAAGCAAAAGCCATAAAAGCAGCGTCGAGTGGTAGCGTAAGCGCTCATAACAAACTCCAGACACAGACGCTGCAACAGGCGTTTAGCCGTGGCGCACCATATAACCACAGCTCCCGCAGATGGAAGGAGATCACAACTGCAGTTGCCAAGCACATCTGCAAAGACATGGTTCCAATCTACACGGTTGAGAAACGTGGGTTTGGTGAGTTGGTGCAAACACTTGAAATTTTATATTAACTATGAATTTAATTAAAAGAAACAATGCCATATCGTTATGTATATCGTTATCAGGATATAAAATGAGCTATATCGGGATATGAAATTTTTGCCATATCGCCCAGCCCTACCTACCATTATTGGGCGCCTCCGATTGGCAGATAGAATCACCCAGTGGGGGATTCCCGCACGCGAGATTCATCATCATTCTGAATACTCTGGAGCAAGCCTCTGACTGAAGCCGTTTTTTTTCTCTGACTCTATGGAGCATGCACACACACACAAACACAGAGACACACACACACACACACACACACACACACAAACACAGAGACACACACACACACACACACAAACAGACACACACAGACAGCATTGCCAGGCTTGAGCTGCCAGAACACACAGCAAAGCAGGATGCAATATCAGAGTCAGTCTCCACAAGCAACACTGCTCACGGCCGCCTTTGTTTAATTTTAGGGAGAAACAGCGGACTTCTCCACGCTCTTTTGCCCTGCCCACGTACTCGGACATGCGCTCATGACATCACTGATATCTTTGCGCCAATTTTTTGCACCAATTTTGGAGACTGCCCACATGCTCAGTCATGTCCGCATTCCTAAGGATGTGTGTAATCAACCCAGCCAGGCTGGGGCGGGCTGCGTGAAGTGGAGTGGAGCTGATGCTAGTGTGGAAGAGCTATATGACTGCCTGAGGCTACAAACTCTGTTGTGTGTCTGTGTGTGTGTGTGTGTGTGTGTGTGTGGGGGGGGGGGGGTGCAAATGAAAGAGGAAGAGGACAAGGTATGGATCTGTCTGGCACTCATTCATATTCTGGATATTCCCAGTACATCCTGTTCCACATTCCACATGTGTGCATTGTTGATCTCTTTCTGCGCTCGACATGCGCACTAGAGCAGGAGATGACGTGGACCGCTAAGGGGTCTATAGTCTTCTTTGTTGTTTTCCTGTCATCCAACAAGAATGTTAGCAGTAGCTCAGGCTAGCGTTAACAGCAACTTGGGCTAGCATTGTTCTGTGGTTAGCATTACAGACACCAACGTTTATACACTGCCAAAAAATATAAAGGTAACACTTAATATAATGTAACTCCAAGTCAATCCCACTTGTGTGAAATCCAACTGTCTACTTAGGAAGCAACACTGATTGACAATCAGTTTCACCTGCTGTTGTGCAAATGGAATAGACAACAGGTGGAAATTATAGGCAATTATCCCAATAAGGGAGTGGTTTTGCAGATGGTGACCAGAGACCACTTCTCAGTTCCTCTGCTTTCTGGCTGATGTTTTGGTCACTTTTGAATGCTGGCGGTGCTTTCACTTTAGTGGTAGCATGAGACGGAGTCTACAACCCACACAAGTGGCTCAGGTAGTGCAGCTCATGCAGGATGGCACATCAATGCGAGCTGTGGCAAGAAGGTTTGCTGTGTCTGTCAGCGTAGTGTCCAGAGCATGGAGGCGCTACCAGGAGACAGGCCAGTACATCAGGAGATGTGGAGGAGGCCGTAGGAGGGCAACAACCCAGTAGCAGGACCGCTACCTCTGCCTTTGTGCAAGGAGGAACAGGAGGAGCACTACCAGAGCCCTGCAATATGACATCTATCACGCCACAAATGTGCATGTGTCTGCTCAAACGGTCAGAAACAGACTCCATGAGGGTGGTATGAGGGCCCGACGTCCACAGAAGGGGGTTGTGCTTACAGCCCAACACCATGCAGGACATTTGGCATTTGCCAGAGAACACCAAGATTGCCTAACTTGCCACTCTCGCCCTGTGCTCTTCACAGATAAATGCAGGTTCACACTGAGCACATGACAGACGTGACAGAGTCTGGAGATGACGTGGAGAACGTTCTGCTGCCTGTAACATCCTCCAGCATGACTGGTTTGGCAGTGGGTCAGTAATGGTGTGGGGTGGCATTTGTTTGGAGGCCCACACAGCCTCCATGTGCTCTCCAGAGGTAGCCCGACTGCCATTAGGTACCGAGATGAGGCCCTGGATTCCTCCTAATGCAAGACAATGCTAGACCTCATGCGGCTGGAGTGTGTCAGCAGTTCCTGCAAAACGAAGACATTGATGCTGTGGACTGGCCCGCCCGTTCCCCAGACATGAATCCAATTCAGCACATCTGGGACATCATGTCTCCATCCACCAATGCCATGTTGCACCACAGACTGTCCAGGAGTTGGCAGATGCTTTAGTCCAGGTCTGGGAGGAGATCCTTCAGGAGACCATCCACCACCTCATCAGGAGCATGCCCAGGCGTTGTAGGGAGGTGATACAGACACGTGGAGGCCACACACACTACTGAACCTCATTCTGACTTGTTTTAAGGACATTGAATCAGCCTGTAGTGCAGGGGTGCCCAATCCTGGTCTTAGAGAGCTACTATTCAGCACATTTTAGTGGTTTCTATGCTCCAACACACTTGATTCAGTGGTTGAATCACCTATGCAGCAGCTCATCAGGCTTTGCAGAACCCTGTTAATCACCTGCTGATTGAAATCAGGTGTGTTTAAGCAGAGTTAAACTAAAACACGCTGGATAGTAGCTCTTCAGGACCAGGATTGGGCACTCCTGCTGTAGTGTGTTTCTACACTTTACTTTTGAGTGCGACTCCAAATCAAATTTGATTTCCATTGATAATTTATGTGTGATTTTGTTGTCAGCACATTCAACTAAGTAAAGAACAAAGTTTTTAATTAGAATATTTCATTCATTCAGATCTAGGATGTCTTATTTTTGTGTTCCCTTTATTTTTTTGAGCAGTGTACATATATTGCTGACGCAGAAGTGGGTTGGGATGAGCTAATTTAAGGGTATGTTTCTAAACGAACGACGTGTTAAACCAGCTTTTCTGAGAACAAAACATTTTTCAGCGGCCATTATGACATTACTAATTTACATAGAAAAGCAGGTCAGAGATGGCTCAGGCTTTTGGTATGGTACATTAGACAACAACAAGGTAAATGTGGTTAAAATTCTACTACACCTTTAACTGAGAAAGTTAAAATTGAAAAATGAAAAAAAGCTTCCCTACCCGCATGTGGACACTGCTGTCTGTTTCCATTCGGCCAAAGGGCCCCAAAGGGTTTTCTACATTCTCTACCTGACAGGAGAAACAGCAGACCTTGTTTTCATTCGTTTGCTGGAAAAAAAATACACTTTAAAAATCAACAAAAGGTGAATATGTCTGTATGTTAAAATGAAATCCACAACAATTTCTTCTAAAGCAGACGAATAATATAAACACAGTGAGATAAAAAGCAGAACTTTCCACAAAAAATAACTTGGAACATGTAGAGAAACATAACCTGAGAAGAGCGATGTACTGAATTCCACAAATGTGAGAAAACTTACTGTATTCCACATGAAACAACCTTTAAAACTAACCTTGGTACTATACTGTTCAAGAACACTGATGGTATCAGGGTCAATGGCTGTAGCTTCAGCCTGCAGGTCTGCAATGGTACCGTCAGCCTGGATGGCCAGGATGGTGCTGGACTGAGGCATGTGCACCGTGTGCTGGATGTAGGCGGTGCTTCCATCCTCCAACTGGACCTCCTGCAAGCCACTCTGGTCATACGTTTCTGTACGAAAAAAAAAACATGAACATGAATGATCAAAATAAGAAAGAAACCAGGCTTAAATCCTGTACAACAAAACAAAACTTTAATTCAGAGAGGACATCTTATTTCCTGAAAGAAATCCTCAACATTTAAGACCTCATTTAGTCAAATATACAAGAACAGCTTATCCTTGAGTTAAGATTATTGTTTAAATTATAAAATACACTTCAGAGATTTAAAAAAATATATTGGAGTACTTTTAATTCCTGTAACTAGAACTGAGCAATATGACGAAAATATCATTGAAAGTATTTGAAAGCATCATTTCTATTCTGATAATGATATATCACAATGTAGTGCACTTTCTGTTAATTCAACAACTATATTATACACTGCTCACAAAAATTAAAGGAACACTTTATAGAAACACATTAAAGACACAGATCTCAATATGAAGTTGGATATCTATACAAATAACGACAGGGCAATGTCTTAGGAACAAAAGGATGCCAAGTCTTTTAATGGAAATAAAAGTTTTCAGCCTACAGAGGGCTCAATTGACCTTTCGCCGAGCCCCGCCCCCCCTTAGTTACTGTTGCCAACTCCGACAATAAGTGGATCAAATACTGCAGCTCCGCAGATTTCTGTGATGGAAAGAAGTAGACAGATGCGTGTCAGCGACATTCTTTGGAGCAATTCGTCCTCAATATCATCCAGATGGAGGCAAAAATTGTTACAGTATGCAGTGGGGGGATATACTAGTGTTGGCTCCGCTGAGCGAAGCGTAGCAGGGAACAAGGAGTTGGGAGTTTCGGGAGAAGGCGGCGTCCGGGGACGCGTGGATCCGAGGAGCTGTGGCAGCGATGCGGTGTCCCTGTGAGCTGTCAGATGTCAGCTGTTAGATGATCTGAGCTGCAGGCAGCTCTAACGGAGAAAAGCTCCTGGCGCTCTGCATCGCTCAGTTATTCATCTCAGCTGAGTTTATAAAATGTAACATTTTATGCTCATGCTGGCTGGCTTGCTAGTTGAGCTCGATGAGGAGGTTCTGAAGGGAAACGAAGGAGACACGACTACTATCGAGGCTAATGCTTAGTAGTAAATTAGGCTTAGCTTCATCATTTTGTTTGGAATTGTCGGATAGTAACGGTTGCTATGATGTGTGATTGGACAATAGCCGTTCTGGGGGCAGGGCCGGCGAAAGGCTAATTGTGTAGACACCCTAAAATCAGAGTGAAATGAAGATGTGGCAGGCTAGTCCATTATTTCAAAAACTTCATTTCTGCAACTCAAAATGCTTTTCAGTATCTTGTGTGGCCCCCACGAGCTTGTGTGCATGCTTGACAACGTCGGGGCATGCTCCTAATGAGACAACGGATGGTGTCTTGTAGCATTTCCTCCCAGATCTGTGTGAGGGCATCCCTGAGCTCTTGTACAGTCTGAGGAGCAACCAGGCGCCGCCTAATGGACCCAAACATAATGTTCTATTGGGTTTAAGTCAGGGGATCGTGAAGGCCATTCAATTGTTTCAATTCCTTCATCCTCCAGGTACTGCCTGCATACTCTTGCCACATGAGGCCGGGCATTGTCGTGCATCAGGAGAAAACCAGGACCTACTGCATCAGCGTAGGGTCTGACAAAGGGTTCAAGGATTTCATCTGGATACCTTATGGCAGTCAGAGCACCATTTCCTAGGCAGTAGAGGTCTGTGCGTCCCTCCATGGATATGCCTCCCCAGACCATCACTGACCCACCACCAAACCTGTCATGTTGAACGATGTTGCAGGCAGCATAACGTTCTCCTTGTCTTCTCCAGACTCTTTCACGTCTATCACAGGTGCTCAGGGTGAACCTGCTCTCATCTGTAAAAAGTACAGGGCGCCAGTGGCGGACTTGCCAATTCTAGTGTTCTTGAGCAAATGCCAGTCGAGCTCTACGGTGCTGGGCAGTGAGCACAGGGTCCACTACAGGACGTCGGGCCCTCAGGCCATCTTCATGAAGTCTGTTCCTGATTGTTTGGGTAGAGACATTCACACCAGCGGCCCTCTGGAGGTCATTCTGTAGGGCACGAGCAGTGCTCAGCCTGTTCCGCCTTGCACAAAGGAGCAGGTATCGGTCCTGCTGATGGGTTGTGGACCTTCTACGGCCCTGTCCAGCTCTCTGAGAATAACCGCCAGTCTCCTGAAATCTCCTCCATGTTCTGGAGATTGTGCTGGGAGACACATTAAACCTTCTTGCTGCAGCACGTGTGGATGTGCCATCCTTGAGAAGCTGGACAACTTGTGCAACTTCTGTAGGGTTAAGGAATCGCCTCATGCTGCCAGTAGAGGTAATTACTCAAGCCAAAACTAGCACGAGTGGAAAACCAGCCAAAAAAGATCAAGAGGGAGAAACTTGAAATGACCTCCACATGTTAAACCAGTCCTGTTTTGAGGGTTTTGTAATTGTTGCCACTTTAGTGCACTTGTCATTAAGTCCATGAACACCAATTCAGCTGAAAGTGATTAACAATGCCCTCAGCTGCTTAATCAACCAGAAAATTATCAGACAGGTTTCATTGATTTCATGCCAGGCCCAATAAAAAAGTGTTTCTTTAATTTTTGTGAGCAGTGTATAATCACCAGATGAAAGAACCATTTATGTTGTACACTTTCATAAAAAAGAAGAGTACTCTTTTATATTTGACGTACAGGAGAAGAAAATGAACGTCTAACCTTTGGGTGTGTGAATATAAGCTGTTGTCCCATCTTCTAACTGGACAGCCTGCCCGTCTTCAAGCTGTAAACTCTCTCCTCCTACAACATTTATTTAAACATCACTTTAATGTCACCAAACCTATGCTCTTTACACAGAGGACAGACATTCCATAATAAAGCCCATTCAGTGTTTAGGTGTATTACAGAGATGTTGCAGGGATTTACATCATACCTGTCTTAGGCATGGACACATGCTGAACATATGCAGCGGAGCCGTCCTCCAGCTGGATCACCTGACCATCCATGATCTGACCATCTGAAAAGGAAGCTTTGGTCTCATGCTGGATATATGCAGTGGAACCATCAGCAAGAGTGACGGCCTGCAGGCTCACTGTGTCCATATTCTCCATCTGATCACCATCTGGGAGATAATTAAAGACAACTTTTAACTGGGGGTGTAACATACTGGCACCACCAAGATCACAAAATTATTTTTATGTAAAAACCAATGACAAAATGAAGACTAGACAGAACTTCAATTAGTTATCTTGGAGCACATTTAAAAAACTTCATCAGGACCTCGAGCCTAGGCACTCACCTCCCACCGTCACAGCCTCCGTCAGACAGAGAGTAACCGGCTGCCCGTCAGCATCGTGAAACTCTGACATTCCCTGGGAATCCCGGTTTATCTGGGCTAAGAGCATGCTTCAGCTGCAGGAGTGAAAAACACCACATTTGGGTTGTGTGATTAGTCAAGTTTGTACTTTGCTTTATGCTCTTGATAATCACAAAAACGATGTTACTGATCCAAAACAAGTTTATTTTAAAAATCATCTTACGTTCCACTTTGGAATCCTAATTTTATTTCATCTTGCTTTCTGATGGTTGCTCTCTTCCATTGTACTCACACACACCTTGGCAGCATGAGGGCAAAACACGCAGGCTATGTGTGATGTTTGTTCAAATGTCTCCATTGTCTGCAATTCTGACTCTCACACACTTTGTTGTGCGACATCCAGCGATATTTTTTCCATATGGTTTTAAGTGTTGAAGCTCCTGAGAAACCATTTTATGTGAATAACTGTTTGGACCTTCAGGCTGTTTTTATAGAAGCACTCTCTGCGCATGTTTTCTACAACTGACTGATGAATGTAGTTGATTAGGGTTTATTTAGTATCTACTTGCATTTTAAAATAACATCTGAACATTTAGGTGAAGTTGATCAGGAACCGCCTACAATAGAAAACTGGTGAAGTGATGATTTCTGCGTGTTTGAGACTGCGCTAGATGAACTTATTTAGCATGATCGTTGTGTGTTTTCATTAAAGAGAAGTAGCTGCAAACTCAGTCAAGCATGTCTTGAAATTATTTTTCCTCGGTATGGTCATGGGGGGCTGGTGCTGAAGTCCATCAGTCACCAGGACTTCATCTTGAAACTTTTATATTCCCTGGACAGGTTTCCAGTCCATTAATGAGACACACACTCACTCACACCTAGGGACAATTTATTCACCAATTAACTATTACTTGAAGTTAATGAGATTTTAAAATTGACCAAAATAATTATCTTTCTCCATGACTGAGAAGATTCAACCTCAAACTTGGAAAACACGTACCCACCATCCAACATGCATCTTCATAAACCCCAACCCATGTAGTGTTTACATATTTTAGTTCAGATATGCAATTAGAAGCTGTAGTTTATTGCCTGAAATCAGTCACATATAAAACCCTATTGTATACCACTTTACAGCTGTCGGCACAAACACAATGTTGTGTTTTAACAAACTACAAGCTAAAAGAGCATTTAACACGACTATACTTGCTCTCAATGTATATATACAATAAAAAAATATACATAAATATAAATGAAAGTAAATGAAAGTAGTTATAAGTAATGTTTTAATTCTAAAGTTAAACTGCTTTATTCCCTGAAGAAGCTGGCCATATCTGCTAGTTTTGGCGCTTGTTTACAGTAGCCCTTTTGCTGGTTAGCTACACCGCGCTACAACTGTGACTTGCAAATTTTCCACCTTAAGAAACATAATCAGAGAAGCACTAAAATAATTCAAGAGTAAAACTGTAACTGGGCTGTTAATGCTGCGCCTATATCCAAAAAGCCAAACACTACACTGCCAAAACGATGTAAGCTAGTTAGCCACTATGCTAACAGCACTGCTAACAACGCCAAGCGGAGCTGTCACGACTTTTTAAGCGACCGAGATGATTTCTTCTTGAAGACTTCGTCTGATATAGGTTCGGTTATTTTCAGCTCCCGTCAAAGCATCAGAGGTCTGCGCAATGACAGGTGCAGCAAAGCTAGCTGTTTACGATGAGCTACTAGCCAACTTCGACTAACTAGCAGCCGACTAAGAAAACAAGGAGGAATCCATGAGCTAATTAATGATATCGTACGCATTTTCAGTCGGTATATATCAGTTTTATTTTTTCCCATTTAGCAGCATTTTCCCTTCTCCAGCTGGATCCCTGTCGCAGCCTGTCACTCCCATTCGCAGCAGAGATGGCTGTGGGAATAATGCACACTGGGTAAAAACCAATTTATATACTAACCTCCGAAAAATTTCCAACAATTCCTCCTGTTCGACCACCATGCAACAGTGCAGGAAACGAGCAGTAACTTCCACACCCCGGGAACATGTATGCCGGTAAATTCCTGCCACTGTTGTCCCGCCTACTCCTCATAAATAAAAATGATTGGTTTGCAGTTTGCTAACTGTAACCCTATTGGCTAAATGCACTGTCCGTTGTGTTCCAGTCGCTCTTCTGAAACAGCTATTCAGCTTCCCGGGCCACTGATAGACGCCATTCTGCGCCGGTTTTCGCATTGTCTCTGGCTTTCGATGGTTTTTGCGGTCCTTCGTCCTGTAAATTTAATATTTAATCTATTTGCTGATCGTGGTCTTACTTGAAACTGTAGGTTCCGAAACCACCGCGTGCCACGACATGCGGTTACGTTGCTTTTTGAGCAGCACAAGCAGCGATGTGTGGGGAGTTTTTGGGCATCCATGTTGAAAACAAGGTCGTGTGGGAAAAAAAGGGGGAATGTGGGCAATGCAGTGAAATGCGGCTCGGTGCAGCTGATCGATATAAACTTAACACAGGGGATCTGACAACATGACTATTAAAATGAGCCTTTTAGTAAATGTTGAAACTCATATATACATACTGCTAAAAAATAAAGGGAACACTTAACACAATGTAACTCCAAGTTAATCACACTGCTGTGAAATCAAACTGTCCACTTAGGAAGCAACACTGACAATCAGTTTCACCTGCTGTTGTGCAAATGGAATAGACAACAGGTGGAAATTATAGGCAATTAGGACATTCTCTATAAAGGAGTGGTTTTGCAGCTGGTGACCACAGACCACTTCTCAGTTCCCCTGCTTTCTGGCTGATGTTTTGGTCACTTTTGAATGCTGGCGGTGCTTTCACTTTAGTGGTAGCATGAGACGCAGTCTACAACCCACACAAGTGGCTCAGGTAGTGCAGCTCATGCAGGATGGCACATCAATGTGAGCTGTGGCAAGAAGGTTTGCTGTGTCTGTCAGCGTAGTGTCCAGAGCATGGAGACGCTACCAGGAGAGGCCAGTAAATCAGGAGATGTGGAGGAGGCCGTAGGAGGGCAACAACCCAGCAGCAGGACCGCTACCTCTGCCTTTGTGCAAGGAGGAACAGGAGGAGCACTACCAGAGCCCTAGCTGCAAAATGACCTCCAGTAGGTCACAAATGTATATGTATCTGCTCAAACGGGTGGTATGAAGGTACGGCGTCCACAGGAGGGGGTTGTGCTTACAGCCCAACGCTGCAGGATGTTTGGCAATGGCCAGAGAACACCAAGATTGGCAAACTCACCACTGGCGCCCTGTGCTCTTCACACATGAAAGCAGGTTCACACTGAGCACATGACAGACGTGACAGAGTCTGGAGACGCCGTAGAGAACGTTCTGCTGCCTGCAACATCCTCCAGCATGACCGGTTTGGCAGTGGGTCAGTAATGGTGTGGGGTGGCATTTCTTTGGGGGACTGCACAGCCCTCCATGTGCTCGCCAGAGGTAGCCTGCTGCCTCTAGGTACCGAGATGAGACCCTCAGACCCCTTGTGAGAACATATACTGGTACGGTTGGTCCTGGGTTCCTCCTAATGCTAGACCTCATGTGGCTAGAGTGTGTCAGCAGTTCCTGCAAGATGAAGGCATTGATGCTATGGACTGGCCTGCCCGTTCCCCAGACCTGAATCCAATTGAGCACATCTGGGACATCATGTCTCCATCCACCAACGCCACGTTGCACCACAGACTGTCCAGGAATTGGTGGATGCTTTAGTCCAGATCTGGGAAGAGATCCCTCAGGAGACCATCCACCACCTCATCAGGAGCATGCCCAGGCATTGTAGGGAGATCATACAGACACGTGGAGGTCACACACACTACTGAGCCTCATTCTGACTTGTTACATGACAGTTTCATCAGCCTGTAGTGTGTTTTTCCACTTTAGTTTTGAGTGTAACTCCATATCCAGACCTCCATGGGTTGATAAATTTGATTTCCATCATTAATTTTTGTTCCAAAGACCATTATAAACCTGGATTATGAAATTTTAAACCTAGTCTTACTAATCACGTATTAGTGCTAATCTTAAACCTTGTTGGTGCAATCGGGCCTTAAAGTGGCAACATCTCTCCAGAGCCCCTTTGGTGACATTGCTCTGCATGTTTCTTGTAGAAGCCCTCTCAGACAGGTGTAGAAAGCAGTGGTGTAACTGGCTGGTGCACATGTAAAGAAGCACATCTAAAGGCACAAATTCACAATCAGTCCCCTCTCTGGATGTTCTTTTCCTAATAAATTCTGTAAACGCCTCCAATTTGTCTCCATGTTGATTAGTGGATCCAAGAGCACATCAACTGAATGTTTGGCTATGATAAATGGCTGGAGGGCAGAGGAGTGTCGTGTTTTTCCTTCCATTTATCCTAGTGGCCCTGCTGTCATTGCAAAACAGCTCCAACCTTGCTACAGTAAAGAAACAAGAGAAGATACTTTAAAAATACTTTATTGTAAAACACTGATGAGGCATTAGTGCAGGAGCAAATCATACATGTATAATAAACACGTCATAATTATAGCTTTTCAATATGAAGCAAATAAAACAAAACTGAATGCAAACTAGATAAATTGCATTTCTTGCAGAAATACGTTTGAATGCTGTATTGCTGAATACGATAGCTGAAACTGCTGAATTGAAGCTAAAATAAAACTAAGCTTAATTGTCAAAATGTGCTGAATGTATTTGAAGTTTTAGGAGCAAAAATTGCTAAAAAGTTTAAAAAGCCCAAAAACTAAGTAGAGAATAGAGAAAAAAATCCTAAACAGCAGAAAACTGAAATCTCTAAACATAGTTTAAAAAACTGAGCAGCTAAAATGTTTAAACAGCTCATATTTGAGTACAAGTAGTTAAAGTTTCACAAATAGTTGAATTGTGAAGTTAGCAGGATATGCTGAATTTTGAAACTGATAGCTGAGTAGCTGAACTGAAATAAGCAGTTTTCTGCTGCGAATA
>SSNS01000991.1:100-14097 GCA_006937985.1 Aphyosemion australe
AGAATTGCTTATTCATTTCATTTGTGAGTCACACTTGGCAGTTGTATAGTCAAATGGAAAAAGCATTTCTGTTAATGCATTTTCATTTTCAAATTTGACATTTCAAATTGAATTTTGTCACACTTTTGCTGGCGTGTAATTTGAAAATGAAATCTTAAATTCCATTTTCTTTATCTATTTCATTAAGTCACAGAATGAGCAGTGATGAAGAAGAAAATTAAAAAGCCATTTGGAGAATTGCTTATTGATTTTAGTTGTGAGTCACATTTATCAGTTGTGTAGTGAAAATTAAAAAGCATTTCTGTTAATGCATTTTAATCTTCTAATTTGACATTTCAAATTGAATTTTGTCACACTTTTGCTGGAGTGTAATTTGAAAATGAAATCTTAAATTCCATTTTCTTTATTTCATTAAGTCACAGAATGAGCAGTGATGAAGAAGAAAATTAAAAAGCCGTTTGGAAAATTGCTTATTTATTTTATTTGTGAGTCACATTTAGCAGTTGTATAGTGAAATGGAAAATGCCTTTCTGCTAATGCTTAATAATTTTAGTTTTTTTGACACATATGCTTCCATAATCCTCCTCCATTCATCTCTCTGTGCCCTCCGTCCGCCTTAGCACCATGGGGAGTAGAGCCTTCTGTTTTACTGCTCCCAAACTCTGGAACTCCCTTCCCCCTCACATCAGGAACATAAACTCACTTATTCAATTCAAAAACCAGCTCAAAACTCACCTCTTCAAAACCACTTATCCACTATAAATTTTAGAGTGCCTTGTTTATTTTTTGCTTGTTTTGATTCCGTGTTTTATGTCGTACTTAGGTCTTCTTGTGTTTTATTTGATGATTTTGTTTTTATCCTGTACAGTGACCTTGAGTGTTTAGAAAGGCGCTTTTAAATAAAATGCATTATTATTATTATAAGAACATGCTAACTCCAAGAACATGCTAACTCCATGCATGCATAGAGAGAACATAACTTCACACAGAAAGGCTGCAGCCAGGATTTGAACCAGCAACCTTCTTGCTGCAAAGTGACAGTGGTAGTATTAAACCAAGACATAGCAGTGCCCCCCCAGCACTTTTGTACTTGTGGTTCTCTGACCCTGGTCCTAAAGTTAGGAGACTCTAGCTGAACTGAACAGGCGGGTGTGCAAATGTTCTTTTTATTTTTACGCTTCATGTGATTATTAACTCCTTCATGATCATTTTTCAGAATCATTGTATGAAAAATATAAATACTTAGTGAAAAAAACATTTTCTGAGTGTGGACAAGTCAACTTCAAACACGTCTCCAAATCCTTTCAGGAGAGAAAAAAAATTATTTTTAAAACAAACTTTTTCTTTTACAGCAGCAACATCCATCACAAAGACTTTTGGTTCAATTATCTGATTGATTTTTTAAATGGTGATCATAAACAAATGTAGTGAAATTAGCTTGTAAATAATTAGCTTATTGTTTTTGTCGTGTTTACCAGTGGAAGGAGAGCCTGAAAGTTTCACTCTAAATATTCTAACGTGACCGCCGGCCGGGAACATAAACAAGGTGGCGTGGAACTCCCAGAGAGCAAACATGATGGCAGAAATATTTCAGCTGACTCCAACCCTTGAATCCTTCCAACACCAGAATGGTAATAGGGTTGTCCCTGAAAAGGGAAACAATCAGGTTGTAACAGGAACCAAAGGAACTACAGAGTCTCAGGATACCTAAAACAACATCCAAAAGTTCTCCTGGGTTCTTGGGTCCTAAGGTTTCCCACATTCTGGGATCTCAGATGTTTTGTGTGTAGCTGGTTCTCCATGGGTCCTGTTGAAATCCTGCAGAATAGGGAGGTTTGACTGGCACTAAGCAGATGGAGATGTTCTCCTGCCGTGAGGATTTCACTTCCTCCTGCGGCAGCGGTAGCAGCACGCGTGGCAACGACCCCTTTCTTCCTCCTCATCTTCTCTGACTGTATATGGTGGGGGGGCAGAGCTCTTCTCAGCATATGGGTTCTCGCTGTTCAGAGCCATCGGATTGTATATCACTGTTCCAATTTCTTCAGAGGGGTGGCGTAGCTTCGCCCTCGGAATAGTCACCTGACCGTATGGGTTTTCCAGGGAGATGTTGATGGTTGAAGACATGGCCGTGTCCTGAGGAAGCGGTGCCTAAGATAATCTGTCGATCTGCAGACTGACCAACCAGAGAAGTCGCAGAGAGACCTTTGTGAGAAAAACAAAGTGAGCATTTAGATCCAAAACCCAAGTTGGGTTAAAAATCAGTCAAACTCCAAAGAAACATTCCCCAGACTTTGTCAGACAGTCTGACTGCTGGGAAGGTAAATATAAACTAAACTTTTAAAACTTTTTACAACACTGTTTAAATTCTGATAAAGTAGATCTTGAGAATGCGAGAGAAAACAAAATCATGGTTTTTGGGTCGTGTGCAGCATTGCAACATCAACATAGCAGTGTTGCACACCTTTTCTCCTACTGTCCAACAGTTCTTGTTCTTGTTGGGAAACGTTTGGTTGTCTGAGTGCAGAGCTGTCAGTCAGTTTGGTTACCTTGGCAACACGTGTGTATATATGTACAGTGGGATGCGAACGTTTGGGCAGCCTTGTTTAATCTTCATGATTTTCCTGGATAAATTGTTGGTTTTTACGATAAAAACTTTCAGTTAAATCTATCATATAGGAGACACACAGTGATGTTTGAGAAGTGAAACCAAGTTTCTAGGATTTACAGAAAGTGTGAAATAATTAGGCAGGTGCATAAATTTGGGCACTATTGTCTCAGTGATCCTTGACCTCCATACACAGGTTATGAGACAGAGTATTTAAGGGGGCCAATTGTAAGTTTCCCTCCTCTTTGAATATTCACTTAAGAGCAGAAACATGGGGGTCTAAACAACTCTCAATGAGCTGAAAACAAAGATAGTTCACCATCATGGTTTAGGGCAGGGGTCGGGAACATGCGGCTCTGGAGCCGCATGCGGCTCTTTTAGCGACCCCTAGTGGCTCCCTGGAGCTTCTTCACAAATGTCCCCACAAGAGTATGAAAATGGATGGGGGATATATTTTTTGTTTTAATATCGTTTCTGTAGGAGGACAAACATTCTTAACGTTTTCCAAGGCTGTAAAAATGCACATAATAAATATTAAATTTTAACATTTCTGGCAACGAAAATTTGCGTCATAGCCTGCGACACACGTTTCAGTGCGGCGCTCATATGGCGGCGCGGTGCCAGGCAGATGGATGTAAACAAACCAGCGGGTGTGTCAGGGCCGTGGATCCCAAAGGGAAAAAGAGAAAGATAGCTGATGAGAACAGAGGATTCAAGGAAGAATGGACCCAATTATTTGCTTTCATTGTCGACGCGGAAGGATTACCTGGAAAAACTTCAACTTTTCACCGCTGTCGCTCGGACAAGGACCAAATCAGCGGAGGTTTCACTGACTGACCAATGAGGGGACAGGATGCTTCTCAGTACATCTCCGGGTAAACATGGAGGAAAAGTTAATATTTGCCGTGTCTGATGTCCCAGAGCTTTACAAGACTTCACTTAACTCCAGCAAAACCTTGTGAGACTTCACATCTACCGCTGTTTCAACTCTGAACTGCTTTAATAACCCAAAATTCCCTCCAGTCTGACGGCCAATCAAAACAACGGAAGACTCGCTATTCACCCTGCTGGAACAGAGGCGCCGCTGGCTTTTGCCGCTGCTGCATGTCGCCTCTGCCGCGTGTCGTCTCCCGTGTGTCAGGTTATAAAAGTAGATTTAAGAAGTGGATTACATCTCCAAACTCTGCAGGTTTTGTTGCAACCTGAGAGATAATAAAGCGTGGAAAACTGTTGACGGATGGTGATTACATGAAGGATTCATTCATCAAAATATCAGACTTCAAAAACAAAACCGAGATAATCCAGAAAATTAAAGACATTCCTCTCTCCACAAAGACAAGGACCATTAAAATGACAGGAGACGTCACCAATCAGCAAATCAAAGACATTAATTCAGCTCCAGCGTCCTCAACTACCTGTGATGAGTCGTGTGAGGTGATCGATATCAAGCAGCGCTGTTATGCAGGTATGTGAGCTGTGATGGCCGCAAGAAGAAATGATCAAATTAATACCACTGATTAATATTGTAATGGAAGTTAAACTTAAAGCACCAAATATCTACAGCAGAGTCACGTGGTGTGTTGTTCTCTCCAGGATGCTGCAGGAAATAAACATTTAATCATGAATGCTCATTATGTATTTGTAGCCTACTTAGTCATTTTGATAATAGGCTAATATAACTATATACACTTACAACCTGTGTTGCCTTCATATAAGGCTTATATAAGGCGTTTCATTTTTTGCGGCTCCAGACAGATTTGTGTTTTGTTTTTTTGGTCCAATATGGCTCTTTTAACATTTTGGGTTGCCGACCCCTGGTTTAGGGGAAGGATCCAGAAAGCTGTCTCAGAGATTTCAGCTGTCTGTTTCCACAGTTAGGAACATACGGAGGAAATGGAAGACCACAGGCACAGTTCTAGTTAAGGCTCCAAGTGGCAGACCAAGAAAAATCTGAGATAAACAGAAGCGACGAATGGTGAGAACAGTCAGAGTCAACCCACAGACCAGCACCAAAGACCTACAGCATCATAGCTGCAGATAGAGTCTCTGAGCATCGTTCAACTATTGGGTGCACTATACACAAGGAGATGCTGTATGTGAGAGTGATGCAGAGGAAGCCTTTTCTCCACCCACAGCTCAAACAGAGCTGCTTGAGGTCTGCTAAAGCACATTTGGACAAGCCAGCTTCATTTTGGAATAAGGTGCTGTGGACTGATGAAACTAAAATGGAGTTATGCTTGGTTTATGCTTGATGCATCTGCGAGGTCCGCAAGGCTTCGCGCGGCAAAATTACATCATTTGCACGCCCCTCCGCGTGTCCTCCGCGCGGCCCAAAGTTTCCGCACCGCGCACCTAGGAAATGTTCTAACTACGTGGACAGTCCCACGCGGAAAAACATGGTGGACTGCAAGAGCTCGTAGTGGCGGAGGTTCGTAAATACAAACATCTCTATGATTCGGCCCGTAAAGATCACCGTGATGAAAATATTGTTAATAATCTGTTGAGTAAAATTGCTGTAACACTCTGAAAAGACGAGGAATCTGTAAAAAAATGTAAAACATCAGTGATTGCTAGCTACTTCTACTGTGGTGTAGTGTTTTAATGCATGCCGTAGAGCCTTGGTGTAGTGTTTTAATGCCCCGCACTCTGGGAGAATATTGGCTCACAGCGGAGACAAGCCGCAGAAGGTAGGAAGGAACTATAAACGCTGCAAAGTCTGACGCGTGTTCCATTCGCATGTCTTATTTCTGCGCGGAATATAAATGCGTCAAGCATAAACCAAGCTTTGTTCTGTGGATAAGCTGCAGACAACTCATCCATATGTGCTATTCTCATCAGATTATGTAAACGTCTGTGTAGAAAATACCGTCCCAACACGAAGAGTGAGGTGTTTCTCGAACAATAAACCTTGGCTGACCACAGAGCTGAAATCCCTGCTGAACGAGAAGAAAAAAGCTTTTATGACTGGAAATAAGGAGGAGCAAAAACGAGTGCAGAAAGAACTCAAATACAAATTAAGACAGGCAAAAGACAGCTACAGGAGGAAGCTGGAGAACCAGCTGGGGCAGAACAATGCTCGTGGTGCATGGAGAGGCCTCAGGAACATCACAGGTCACAGTGGGAGGAGTGGTGCCAGTGGGTCTGCTGAAGGGGACCAGAACCGGGCCAATGAGCTTAACCTGTTTTTTAACAGATTCGACTCCACTCCCCCCACTGCTACTACAGGTACCACCAACACCACCACCCCCCAACCACCTACACTCAGCCAGCCAACCCCCCACCTCCCAACTTCACACCATTCATCAGCCCCCCCTCCACCAACCTTCCTCAGCNTCCCCCTCTCAAACCCTTTTTATAAGACACACCATGCTGGCAAATCAGCGTAATATTACCGCAACGTGTTTCTTATGAACACGCCATGGCGGCATCACGTTGCGGGAATTTTGCGGCATTCGTGCCGCCACACTTGATAGTAATACTGCGGTAATATTGCGGCTTTGCCGGTCTTATAAACGCACATTAAGCGTTGGTGCAACAGAGGGAGGTGTCATGACCATGTGATGAATTACTGCCGAGCTCCGGTGTCGGTACCAGATCTGCTCGGGTGCCAGATCGGCTCGGGGTCCTGCGCCTGCCGGTGACGTCACACTAGATGATTGGCTGAACGTAAGACTTACAGAAGTTATGATACCACGTTCATAAAAGTTACGGTAGCACGTTGACAATGAAGATTTTGATTGGTTTGAACAAAATTGCGGTTGTAGTCCTTGTGGTTGTAGTCCTGTAGTCCAAAAACAAACACTTTTCAGGGAAAATATGTTTGTTTTGCCAAAGGAAACGTAAAATAAAAGCAAATATATGAATTAATAAACAGAGATCCTCAGCAGCTCTTGATTTTGATGAAAAGGGGCAAAATAAAAATAAAATAACTTTATTGAACAAATAGCAAGCAACATTTTGAATGAATGAATGGATTTAAGAACTAACAAAATATACAGAATTCCACATAAAAAACAGAAATGGCTGCTAATTCTGTAAATACATTTACAATTTTTCACATATAAAAACTTGTGCTTTTTGGAAGTCTGCTGTTGGTTTTATGTAGTTTCACATTCTTTACAAAACTACGACAATATGGTGTTTTATTAACAAAAACAGCTATAAAGCAAATATTTAGGCGGTGAGAAACAAGACAAAACTGCTAAACTCTTTCCAAAACTTATGTGTGAAATCCGAGTGGATTTGCCGTAGTTTGACGTCAACATTGGCAGGCGAAGGACCCCGAGCCAATCTGGCACCCGAGCAGATCTGGTACCGACACCGGCCGGGAACTATTTTGAAAATGAAAGTAAACACGCGCTTAAGTTTCACTTTTGTAAACATTAATCAGCTGAGATGATCATTTTGATCGTTGCGGTGCTCTGGGAGCTTTTCTCCGTTAGATCTGCAGCTCAGATCATCTGACAGCTCACAGGGATGGTGGAGGACAGACACCTGCGCAGCTTCGATCGCAATAAAAATCAAGTTATGTCCAAGATACACGGAAGTCCGCGACAGTGCAGAGACCACCCCCATACCCCCTTTATGCCGCCATCGCGTAATCTTTTATGAAACGGACATGATTGTGCAACATTACCGCCACGGTCTGAGCTCTTATAAACGACCTAACGCTCCCTGATGCCGCCTCGGCGTTGCGGCAAATTGGCGGCATTGTTTTATAAAAGAGGCTTCAATTACACCGGACCAGGTGAGGAGAGAACTGAGGCGGCTTAAGAGCAGAAAATCAGCAGGTCCTGATGGAATCAGCCCCAGACTGCTCAAAGACTGTGCTGACCAGCTGTGTGAAGTGGTCACACACATGTTCAACCTGAGCCTTCGACTGGAGCAGGTCCCCATCCTGTGGAAGACCTGTGTGGTTCCAGTCCCCAAAACATCACGTCCCAGGGATCCAGACCACTACAGACCAGTCGCCTTGACCTCCCACCTGATGAAGACTATGGAGAGACTCATCCTCACCCATCTGCGTTCAGTGGTGAGCCCAGAAATAGACCCACTTCAATTTGCATATAAACCAAACAAGGGGGTGGAGGACGCCCTCATATACCTGCAGCACTGGGCTCTGAATCACCTCGAGATGCAAAAAAGCACTGTGAGGATCATCTTCTTCGACTTCTCCAGTGCCTTCAACACCATTCAGCCGTGTCTACTGCAGCAGAAGATGAGGGGTGCAGGAGTGGACGAACATCTGACCTCATGGATCATCAACTACCTCACCAACAGGCCACAGTACGTGAGGCTGCACAACTGTACGTCTGAGGTGGTTGTGTGCAGTACTGGAGCTCCGCAGGGTACAGTGCTCTCACCCTTTCTCTTCACCTTCTACACCTCGGACTTCACCTACAACACCAGCAGCTGTCACCTCCAGAAGTTCTCTGATGACTCGGCCATCGTCGGCTGTGTGTCTGAGGGGGACGACCAGGAGTACAGGTCAGTCATCATGGACTTAGTGGACTGGTGTGAGCGTAACCACCTTCGCTTGAACACTGAGGTCCTTCGGAGTTAAATCCCAGCTGCTAAAATCCTTTTATCACTCTGTTGTTGGCTCTGTTATTCATTCTGCTGTGGTCTGCTGGGGTGTAGGCAGCTCTGACCGAGACAGGAAGAGACTGAACAAGCTAGCTACCAAAGCTAGCTTGGTTCTGGGCTGCCCACTGGATTCTGTTGAGGAGACGTGTGAAAGGAGGATGCTGGGGAAGATGACCTCCATCTTAAGAAACCCCTCCCACCCACTGCACTCCACTGTGGAGTAGAGGCTGACAATGTTTTGGGATCCCAGTGGGTCACGTGAATCCCGCGGGATTCCTGTGAAATGGGAGTCACGTTATTTATAATCACGTTACTGGGACAAAACAGGAAAAATAATCAACGGGAGTGGGCAAGAGTGGGAATAAAAATAAAATTAGATTCCCGTTCAATATGAAATGAGTTTTTTTAATATATCGTTTTAATTTACATTTAGAGACCAATGTCAGGAATCAGTGACAAAGCTGAAGCGGGATCTTTCAACAAGACAACGACCCTAAACACAGCTCAGAATATAAGGCATTCATGCAGAGGAACAAGTCCGACGTTCATGCAACGGCCCTGTCAGTCCCCAGACCTGAAGATTATTGAAACTCTGTGGTGTGAGTTAAAGAGAGCTGTCCATGCTCTGAAGCCATCAAACCTGAATGAACTAGAAATGTTATGTAAAGAAGAATGGTCCAAAATACCTTCAACCAGAACCCAGACTCTCATTAAAAGCTATAGGAAGCATTTAGAGGCTGTTATTTCTGTAAAAGGAGGATCTACAAAATATTTAGTTAATTTCTTTTTTGTGGTGCCCAAATTTATGCACCTGCCTAATTTTGTTTAAACAATTATTGCACACTTTCTGTAAATCCTATGAACTTCATTTCACTTCTCAAATATAACTGTGTGTCTCCTATATGATAGATTTAACTAACCAACGGTTTATACAGGAAAATCACAATGGCTGTCCAAACGTTTGCATCCCACTGTACATGTATACGCGTGTGTGTTCGGGGAGCAGAGTCGGAGGAGGTTCTCTTGGGGATCTCCCATGTTGTTGGTGACACTGAGCTGTTGGTTTTGTTGAAACTGAGAATAAATCAACCTGATTCCTCACCCTTGAAACTCCACAGTGTTCATAATGTTATGATGCTGCTCAGCAATGGCTGTGATGTCTGCTGTCTCACGTTGGAAGATCCCAGTGGCAAGAAATCCTAAAGTCATCAATAACTGAATCAGGACTGGAATCAGATTGGTGCAGTTTGTCTGTGGCTCCACAAAGGTCCCAAATCCCAGGGTCCTGGATTCCAGAGTGTCTCCTGAGCAGATACTGCTTCCTGAAGGAGATCCTTCTGAAGCTATGCTGGAGGGAACGGGTCTGATCTGATTCGGGTCAGACGAGTTTCCTCCAGAGAGCACGCTCTGCCACATCCTCCACTAACACCAGATCAGCCACGCTACAGTCAGGTTCCCGTGGGTCTCAGGTGTCTCTAGAGGTTCTACCAGCAGGTGTGTGATACAGCTGGTTCTCCACAGACATCACTGATTGGCTAAAATCATTAGTGGATGACTGAGACCTTCAGTGCTGTGGTTCCCCCGTTCTACCACTAGATGCTGTTGGTACGCATGGTCAGAGCTGCTCTGATGTTTAGGAACATTTCTACACACAAGTAGGTGGTGAACACCACACCATGTGGAAAATCATTACTATGCATAGATCTGTGTGTGAGTACGGCTGATGAATGAGGGCCCTGGATCAGGTCGTCTGAGCTTGAAATTTTCTAATTTTACAAAAAGATTATGTAGAATTTGGATCTTTCTTCAGGTGAACAGCTGATAAAATGATCCAACTCAATCCCTCTGGGGCTCAGGACATGACCATGATGTATGTAGGTGTCTGTCCATCCATTATCCTTCCTTCCTTCCTTCCTTCCTTCCTTCCTTCCTTCCTTCCTTCCTTCCTTCCTTCCTTCCTTCCTTCCTTCCTTCCATCCATCCATCCATCCATCCATCCATCCATCCATCCATCCATCCATCCATCCATCCATCCATCCATCCATCCATCCATCCATCCATCCATCCATCCATCCATCCATCCATCCACCCTCCTGGTTATTTCAGATAAATTAATGACTGAATATTGAAGAACTGTTGGAAGTACTTGAGTATTTATGACTTAACTCTAGAAGTACTCCTACTATAAAACTGGTTTAGTACTTTCAACAGAGCATATTTCCTCCTGCTTTACTGTTACTTCACTCAGATAGTAATTTGGTACCTTCAGATCAACAGAAACACTTTCATGTGACTTACCTGACCACATCCACAGGTATGTGTCGTCTTCTTATTTGAAGTCAAACCTTCTTTTTAATGTCTTTAAAGAAACAAAATGAACCCGAACAAACAACAAATCTGACTGAGCTCTCTCTCAGTTCTCTAACAAGCCCTTAGCCCGCCTCACCCAAACCTGTTCTACCTGCTGACACTCCCTCTCTGTCCCTCTCACTCTTGGTCTTGTATGAAGCTTGCCCACAGGTGCAGCTCACTGTCTGACTCCTCCTCCTTTTCCCGTTGCTGTGTATCATGTGTTGTTTTACTGACTTAATTGCTCAAAGTTTTCTGTTAGAACCCTTTTGTTTACTGACTCAAGGTCATGTGACCACAGTGTGTGATTGTGTATTTGTGTTGTACCAGGTGTGAGTCCTTTGGCTGTGTGGTTTGTGTTGTAACCTGTTCAGGTGTCACAGCTTTCAGAACTAAACAGAAGCTGGAGCTGTGTCAGGAGAGTTGTGTGTTGAATGAATGTCAGTGAAAGTATAACACGTCTTGAACCAGTTGGACAGAAACTGGTCTTCTCTTCCTTCATTCCTTTTCCATTTCCCATAAGCTCCACCCACTCTTCAGACAGCAGACATGGATTTTCTGGGCAACAGCTGACTCATATGGTTCTGCTGGGCTCAGAGGGGCCCGTTTATTCTTCCAACCGTTATTTCAGATGTGCTTTTCTGTAAAAAAATGTAAAGTGATGGACCCCCCCAAAGAACTCCTGGAACACTGCCCCCTACAGGCAAATGCTGGAACTGCACGTTTTTTTAAACACTGAAATGCACTTTTGTTTTTGCTGCTGTTATTCATGAGCTGAACTCAAAGACCTGAAACATTTTCTTCCTATTTTTAAGTTACAAAAAAGAGCCATAAGAATTATAAATCAAACAAACTATACAGAATCAACTAATATCTTATTTATAAATTCATCCATCCATCCATCCATTTTCTCCTGCTTATCCGGAGTCGGGTCGCGGGGGCAGCAGCCTAAGGAGGGAAGCCCAGACCTCCCTCTCCCCAGCCACTTGGGCCAGCTCCTCCGGGGGAATCCCAAGGTGTTCCCAGGCCAGCCGAGAGACATAATCTCTCCAGCGTGTCCTGGGTCTTCCTTTGGGTCTCCTCCTCCCGGTTGGATGTGCCCGGAAAACCTCACCAGGGAGGCGTCCAGGAGGCATCCTAATCAGATGCCCGAGCCACCTCAACTGGCTCCTCTCGATGTGGAGGAGCAGCGGGTCTACTCCGAGCCCCTCCCGGATGACCGAGCTCCTCACCCTATCTCTAAGGGAGAGCCCAGCCACCCTGCGAAGAAAACTCATTTCGGCCGCCTGTATCCGCGATCTCGTTCTTTCGGTCACTACCCAAAGCTCGTGACCATAGGTGAGGGTAGGAACGTAGATCGACCGGTAAATTGAGAGCTTCGCCTTTCGACTCAGCTCTCTCTTCACCACAACAGACCAGCACAACGCCCGCATCACTGCAGACGCAGCACCAATCCGCCTGTCGATCTCACGCTCCACCCTTCCCTCACTCGTGAACAAGACCCCGAGATACTTAAACTCCTCCACTTGGGGCAGGACCTCGTCCCTGACCTGGAGAAGGCATTCTACCCTTTTCCGACTCAAGACCATGGTCTCGGATTTAGAGGAGCTGATTCTCATCCCAGCTGCTTCACACCCGGCTGCGAACTGCTCCAGCGAAAGCCGGAGATCACGTTCTGACGAAGCCAACAGGACCACATCATCTGCAAAAAGCAGAGACCTGATCCTTTGGCCACCAAAACGGATCCCCTCACCACCTTGGCTGCACCTAGAAATCCTGTCCATAAAAGTTATGAACAGAATCGGTGACAAAGGGCAGCCTTGGCGGAGTCCAACTCTCACCGGAAACGAGCCTGACTTACTGCCGGCAATGCGGACCAAGCTCTGACACTGGTCGTACAGGGACCTAACAGCCCGTATCAAGGGGCCTGGTACCCCATACTCCCAGAGTACCCCCCACAGGGCCCCCCGAGGGACGCGGTCGAACGCCTTCTCCAAATCCACAAAACACATGTAGATTGGTTGGGCGAACTCCCACGCACCCTCCAGGACCCCCCCAAGGGTATAGAGCTGGTCCAGTGTTCCACGGCCAGTACGAAAACCACATTGCTCCTCCTGAATCCGAGGTTCGACTATCCGATGGACCCTCCTCTCCAGAACCCCTGAATAGACCTTACCAGGGAGGCTTAGGAGTGTGATCCCCCTGTAGTTGGAACACACCCTGCGGTCCCCCTTTTTAAATGCCAATCCAGTGGAACTGCCCCCGATGTCCACGTGATATTGCAGAGCCGCGTCAACCAACACAGCCCCACAACATCCAGAGCCGTAAGGAAATCCGGGCGGATCTCATCCACCCCCGGAGCCTTGCCACAGAGGAGTTTTTTGACCACCTCAGTGACCTCAGCTCCAGAGATTGGAGAGCCCAACCCAAAATCCCCAGACTCTGCTTCCATCCTGGAAGACGTGCCGGTGGGATTGAGGAGGTCTTCGAAGTACTCGGCCCACCGATTCACAACGTCCCGAGTCGAGGTCAGCAGCACACCCTCCCCACTGTAAACAGTGTTGGTAGTGCACTGCTTTCCCCTCCTGAGACGCCGGATGGTGGACCAGAATCTCCTCGAAGCCATACGGAAGTTTTGTTCCATGGTCTCACCGAACTCCTCCCATGCCCGGGTTTTTGCCTCTGTGACCACCCGAGCCGCATTCCGCTTGGACTGTCGGTACCTATCAGCTGCCTCCGGAGTCCCACAGGCCAAAAAGACCTGATAGGACTCTTTCTTCAGCTTGACAGCATCCCTAACCGTCGGTGTCCACCAGCGGGTTCGGGGATTGCCGCCACGACAGGCACCGGCCACCCTGCGGCCACAGCTACGGTCAGCCGCCTCGACAATGGAGTCACGGAACATGGTCCATTCGGACTCAATGTCCCCCGCCTCCCCCGGGACGTGTTTGAAGTTCTGTCGGAGGTGGGAATTGAAGCTCCTTCTGACGGGAGACTCTGCCAGACGTTCCCAGCAGACCCTCACAACACGTTTGGGTCTGCCAGGTCTGACCGGCATCCTCCCCCACCATCGAAGCCAACTCACCACCACAGTGGTCAGTTGACAGCTCCGCCCCTCTCTTTACCCGAGTGTCCAAGACATGCGGCCGCAGATCAGATGAAACGACAACAAAATCGATCATCGACCTGCGGCCTAAGGTGTCCTGGTGCCAAGAGCACATATGGACACCTTTATGCTTGAACATGGTGTTTGTTATGGACAATCCATGACGAGCACAGAAGTCCAATAACAGAACACCACTCGGGTTCAGATCAGGGGGGCCGTTCCTCCCAACCACACCTCTCCAGGTCTCACTGTCGTTGCCCACGTGAGCATTGAAGTCCCCCAGCAGAACGAGGGAGTCACCCGAAGGAGCGCTTTCCAGCACCCCCTCCAGGGACTCCAAAAAGGGTGGGT
>SSNS01000991.1:37572-52293 GCA_006937985.1 Aphyosemion australe
GGCATTGTCGTGCATTAGGAGAAAACCAGGACCTACTGCATCAGCGTAGGGTCTGACAAAGGGTTCAAGGATTTCATCTGGATACCTTATGGCAGTCAGAGCACCATTTCCTAGGCAGTAGAGGTCTGTGCGTCCCTCCATGGATATGCCTCCCCAGACCATCACTGACCCACCACCAAACCTGTCATGTTGAACGACGTTGCAGGCAGCATAACGTTCTCCTTGTCTTCTCCAGACTCTTTCACGTCTATCACAGGTGCTCAGGGTGAACCTGCTCTCGTCTGTAAAAAGTACAGGGCGCCAGTGGCAGACTTGCCAATTCTGGTATTCTTGAGCAAATGCCAGTGGAGCTCTACGGTGCTGGGCAGTGAGCACAGGGCCCACTACAGGACGTCGGGCCCTCAGGCCATCTTCATGAAGTCTGTTCCTGATTGTTTGGGTAGAGACATTCACACCAGTGGCCCTCTGGAGGTCATTCTGTAGGGCACGAGCAGTGCTCAGCCTGTTCCGCCTTGCACAAAGGAGCAGGTATCGGTCCTGCTGATGGGTTGTGGACCTTCTACGGCCCTGTCCAGCTCTCCGAGAATAACCGCCAGTCTCCTGAAATCTCCTCCATGTTCTGGAGATTGTGCTGGAAAACACATTAAATCTTCTTGCTGCAGCACGTGTGGATGTGCCATCCTGGAGAAGTTGGACAACCTGTGCAACTTCTATAGGGTTAAGGAATCGCCTCATGCTGCCAGTAGAGATAATTACTCAAGCCAAAACTAGCACGAGTGGAGAACCAGCCAAAAAAGATCAAGAGGGAGAAACTTGAAATGACCTCCACATGTTAAACCAGTCCTGTTTTGAGGGTTTTGTAATTGTTGCCACTTTAGTGCACCTGTCGTTAAGTCCATGAACACCAATACAGCTGAAAGTGATTAACAATGCCCTCAGCTGCTTCATCAACCAGAAAATTATCAGACAGGTTTCATTGATTTCATGCCAGGCCCAATAAAAAAGTGTTCCTTTAATTTTTGTGAGCAGTGAAGTAGTGTTTCTATGGCTACACAGTGATTTCTTAGTAGAAGTTCTATTTAGTAAGAGAAACTTTATTGTCTTTATCTGAGTGAATCTATAATTAATTCAATAGGTGAACTAATAGTAGCACATTCTATGTTAAAGAAAGTAAAATGTTATTATCAGGAGAGGGAGAATGTTAAGTGGTTGGCAGCAGTGTGCCAGCTGATGGCCCCCTCCATGAGGCCACCACAGCTCAGCAGAACGCCAGTGTAGCTTCTTCTGGGGAGAAAAACACTTAGAGAGAAAGTAAAGTTAACAGTTGAAATAACAGGAAATAATGCAATTAGAGAGTGGTGGTAGAAGAGAGAAGGCAGAGTGTGGAAAGTGGTCAGTATGTCCTCCAGCAGTCTAAGCCTATAGCAGCAGAACTACAGAGATAACTCAGGATAACCTAGCCTTTTAGATAGAGGCATGTGGGAGGCAGGGCCAGGGAGAAAGTTTTTACCGACAGTAGTCCCCGCTGTACACTCCACCTCCCTATGCTCCCCACTCGTCTAAACCTGGGCTAACATCAGAATTTAAGCCCTATCAAATAGAAAAGTTTTGAGCCTAGTCTTAAAAGTAGACAAGGTGTCTGCCTCACGGACTAAAGCTGGGAGCTGGTTCCACAGTAGAGGAGCCTGATAGCTAAAAGATCTGCCTCCCATCCTACTTTTAGATATTCTAGGAACCACCAGTAAACCTGCAGTCTGAGAGCCAAGTGCTCTGTTAGGAACATATGGAACAATCAGATCACTGATGTATGGTGGAGCTTGTTTATTAAGAGCTTTATATGTGAGAAGGAGGATCTTAAAACCTATTCTGAATTTAACAGGCAGCCAGTGTAGGAAAGCTAAAACAGGAGAGATGTGGTCTCTCTTTTTAATTCTCATCAGAACTCTAGCTGCAGCATTTTGGACCAGCTGAAGACTTTTGACTACATTCTGTGGACCTCTTGATAGTAATGAATTACTGCAGTAATCCAGTCTTGAGGTAATAAATGCATGAACCAGTTTTTCAGCATCACTCCTGGAAAGGATGCTTCTAATCTTAGCAATATTCCGAAGGTGGAAAAAGGAAATCCTACAAACCTGTTTAACCTGGGATTTGAATGACATGTCCTGGTCAAAGATTACACCGAGGTTCTTTACTTTGTTCTTGTTGGCTAATTTAATACCGTTTAGATCAGGTGACTGACTAAGCAGATTCCTTTTTTGAGGTTCTGGTCCAAAGATGATAACTTTAGTCTTGTCTGGATTTAACAGCAGAAAGTTTAGAGTCATCCAGATTTTTATGTCTTCAAGACAAGCCTGTAGTCTACCTAACTGATTAGGTTCATCAGGGTTTATGGATAAATATAACTGAGTATCATCAGCATAACAGCATATATATAGTGAAACAAAATGAAAACTAAATGTAAAAACAAAAATAACATTTCTTTCTGCTTTCCTGATTTATTAATTTTTCATGTTTTTCTTTTGCTCATAGAAGTTAAGTTTTACTTAAGGAGTGAATAACTGCAGGTAAAATGATGCTCCGCTGCATTTTTTGTCAATAACATTACAATAAGGTTGGAGGTTTATCCAATTTCCTTCACTTTTGTTGAGCTGCGCTCAGATCAGCTGATCCATGACCCACCGCGGTGCGCACCGGCAACACGGTGGTTTTAATGTTACATCAGTGAAACTGAGGGAATTAACCCATAAAAATGACAGAATTACACAGAATAATTTATATTGAAGCGATCAAACCAGTGATACGTGAATTAAACACATTAATGCTTGTTAAACCAGTTGAACTACCTTACAAATTTTAAATTAAGATGCCTAAAAACAGTTCATTGTCATCAGAATCAGGTGTTGTGCGCGGTAGTTGTGCCAAAGTGTTTTTTATTTTATTTAGGCCATTTATTTTTATTCAGTCTTTATTTAAGGATTTTATCTGTCGTAAAATTATTCCCACGGTGTTTAAACACCTTTTAGCCAGTCTGAAGCAGGCTTATGGGAGTAAAAACTACTAAAAACAGACATTTAACGTAGTTATTTGAATAAATAACTGTTCAAATCGTAGACAACGAACAGAGAGCAAACGTTTTAAAGCCTAATTTATACTTCTCCGCCTGCGTCGGTATGTATGGAAGCATATGTCAAAAAACTAAAATTATTAAGCATTAGCAGAAAGGCATTTTCCATTTCACTATACAACTGCTAAATGTGACTCACAAATAAAATAAATAAGCAATTTTCCAAACAGCTTTTTTATTTTCTTCTTCATCACTGCTCATTCTGTGACTTAATGAAATAGATAAAGAAAATGGAATTTAAGATTTCATTTTCAAATTACACGCCAGCAAAAGTGTGACAAAATTCAATTTGAAATGTCAAATTTGAAAATGAAAATGCATTAATAGAAATGCTTTTTTCAATTGACTATACAACTGCCAAGTGTGACTCACAAATGAAATGAATAAGCAATTCTCCAAACGGCTTTTTAATTTTCTTCTTCAACTCTGCTCATTCTGTGACTTAATGGAAAGGATAAAGAAAGGGGAATTGCAGTTTCGTTTTCATGCCCGCCCCGCAATAAGTGTCTCATAAGTCAATTCGAATTCGCAATCCTAAGAGGCGCAGGAGAGTGACGTCACCACCAGCCTCACTCTTCTTCCCAGTCTGACTGCACTACGCATTCAGTACACTAGGGGGCGTTGTTTACATAGACACCTGATAGACACGGAAGAAATCACCCAGCCGGCTGCTTGAGGTCAGGAAATGCTGCCGCATCTTGGATCGGTTCCCCTGGACTGTTGAGAACAGGGCTCGGGGGATTGCTTTGCACAAGTAAGTTTGAGCATTTTTATTGTTTGTATTTTGTAAATATAATATTACTGTATTGTATTTGTGTCCACCAGCACATCTTAGCCAGCTTACGTTAGCTTCGTGTTTACTGCTGGTGGTCTCCGGTCTCCTGACAATGAAGGCTAACAGAGACTTTATTAATCGTTTATTCCAAAACACTGATTTAGATTACAGCTCACACAACAATGCTGCTGCTAAAAAACAAAACAAATATTACTGGTATCAGGTATATCTCATGTCTCAGACCTCCCCTCTGACTGGAGAACCTTAGCTAACGAGCTGCCATGCTAACCTGCTAAAAGAGGACTGCTATGCAGAACTTTTCAGGAGCATTATAAACAGAAATGCAATTTTTATGTTAAGGAAAGTTACAAAAAAAAAAACAAAACTTGAGGAATAATATATTTATTGTAAAATCAGAATAAAATAGTAAGAATAAAGGAAATTAGATTGACCTCCTTTGTACAGAGAAGGAGTTTATTCCATCATTCTTCAGCTTTCTGGTTCTCCTTCAAAGAGTAAGTGTATCATGAGGCCACCAGCATTCATACACATACATAGCCTTTTCACAGGGCAGAGTGTAATACGTATCCCTGCATAACATGTCTTTATCTCATGTATGAAAACTTAATTTATTTTAAGAAACTTAATAAGGATCAGATCTGGGTGCACCCCAGATCTCTACTGAGAACCACAGGTGTGTACTATAAACAGTAAATTATTTTCAAATATTATGCTTCTCCATTTTAGCCAGAAAAGTGCAAGACTACATCTGCCTCCAGAAGAGCTGAAGCCTGTCTGTGACCTCCCAAGATGTCCAGAGACTCCAAGACTTTAACCTAAGCCTGATGATGTGAGCATTTCTATTTTAACATCATATCATAAAGGCCCTGGACATGTTTACATCTCATTTGTATGCTGCCATTCACACACTTTAGTGCACCTGTCGTTAAGTCCATGAACACCAATACAGCTGAAAGTGATTAACAATCCCTCAGCTGCTTAATCAACCAGAAAATTATCAAACAGGTTTAATTGATTTCATGCCAGGCCCAATAAAAAAAGTGTTCCTTTAATTTTTGTGTTTCATCTCATTTGTATGCTGCCATTCATAATAAACACACTCACAATAAACCTACACACACACACACACTGCTACTGCTATAAAACGTGGGCCATAAAACTTTTTTCCAGATTCTTTTCTTATTATATGAAGATGAGTTATTAATTTTGCTCTTAAACTTTCAGATCTTCAGATGAACTTCATGCCAAAGCAGGACCATGAGAACACAAAGAACTACGGGAGGTTCTCCTCACCCATCATCTCCATTGTTCTAACGCTCACAGATACCTCAGAGAGACTCTACATGTGGCCCTCCCACATCCACAATACAAAGGTGGTCTCACTGTTCAATTTAACTTTTGGGAATTACTGATGCAAATATGTTAAATAAATATGTTTCTATTCTTTCACAGGAGGCTGTGATTGGTGGATTACGAGTGAGGAAGGAAAATATAATTTTGCCTATTATACCTTTAATTTTAGAATTTAGCATCCAGTTAATCTGATATATTAATCACTTTTCTTTCCAGGTTTATTGATACACACATGATTCTTGTACTCTTTATTGATCTGCATTTAACCATGATTTATGCATGTTTACATCAAGCTGTGAGTTCGAGCTAAAGCAAGAAGGTTTTGTTCTCCTGTGAAGGTCTGGTTCTGGTGTCATAAAACTGTGTGCAAAGGGAAGTGAGGATTTTCTGACCTAGGAAACAGATAAGACAGGAGAAAGTTTAGACCAGATGGCTTCATTCCTGGAGCCAGAGATCATAAATATGTCGGTTACCAAGGGATACGAAAGTTAGGACCTTGAAGGGAGGTACCAGGCGGAACCAGGTTCTGCAGAAGGGATAAAATCTGTGTGCATGCTGTGAAACTTCAGATTCGCCATTATATGAGGGGAGATGGACAGAATCTACCCGACTGTACATCGGGTTACAATAAAAGATGATTGAGTGAAATAAAGAGTGTACGTTGATTGCAACGAGGCGGTCTTTATGGCTCGTGATTCCTTATTTGATCAGAAGATCTTAACGAACCGGGAGAGTGGAAAAAGGAAAGAGAAAAAGTCAAATGCTGATCCAGCTCGGAGGAAAGAAGAAGACCGGAACCAGGATCACAAGGGCCTGAGAGGAGTGACATCAGACGAGCTGCAGAAAACCAGATTTGAGCTAAAATACATCAGAGACAAAAACACCAAATTTTCCCACAACACGAGCCTGGCTCAAACAGGATGACGCTGGAGAGAAGATGCCAGAAAGACAGATGTGTAGCTCTCATGCTGGATTCCACGGCCGTCAGACTTGATCTCATTGGTTGTGTCTGTGGTTCTGTAGAGAAGGCAGCACCATGTGGCCAAACTCACCTCTCTTGAACTGCAGAAAGGAGCAACAGGAAAAACTTCTACATAGCAGTCTTATTTCAGAGGTTTTAGCTCACTAAAAGCTTTCATGAGAAACTTTGAACACGTGTAAATGTGCTTTATGGGTTGCCACCTTCTTTGAATCCCTTTATTTTAATTAACATTGAAATGATAAACGAGCTGCACTTGTAGAGCACTTTTCTCACTCAGAGGACTCCAAAGCGCCCGACACAACAGTGAATCATTCATCCATTCACACACTGGTGGTGATGAGCTACATGTAGCCACAGCTGCCCTGGTGCACACTGATGGAGACGAGGCTGCCGTACACAGCCCTCCGACCACCAGCAGACAAGGAAGGTGAAGCGTCTTGCCCAAGGACACAAAGACTAACATGACTGCAGGAGCAGACGTCCAACCCCTGAGCCACCTGATAAATTTATACCAAAAAACTCCCTCTGACAGCACTGACTGCTTAAAGAAGCACTTTTTTGGTATAAATTTATCAGTTTCTTAAAATAAATTAAGTTTTCATACATGAGATAAAGACATGTTATGCAGGGATATGTATTACACTCTGCCCTGTGAAAAGGCTATGTATGTGTATGAATGCTGGTGGCCTCATGATACACTTACTCTTTGAAGGAGAACCAGAAAGATGAAGAATGATGGAATAAACTCCTTCTCTGTACAAAGGAGGTCAATCTAATTTCCTTTATTCTTACTATTTTATTCTGATTTTACAATAAACATATTATTCCTGAAGTTTTTTTTTTTTTTTGTAACTTTCCTTAACATAAAAATTGCATTTCTGTTTATAATGCTCCTGAAAAGTTCTGCATAGCAGTCCTCTTTTAGCAGGTTAGCATGGCAGCTCATTAGCTAAGGAGGGGAGGTCTGAGACATGAGATATACCTGATACCAGTAATATTTGTTTTGTTTTTTAGCAGCAGCATTGTTGTGTGAGCTGTAATCTAAATCAGTGTTTTGGAATAAACGATTAATAAAGTCTCTGTTAGCCTTCATTGTCAGGAGACCACCGGCAGTAAACACGAAGCTAACGTTAGCTGGCTAAGATGTGCTGGTGGACACAAATACAATACAGTAATATTATATTTACAAAATACAAACAATAAAAATGCTCAAACTTACTTGTGCAAAGCAATCCCCCGAGCCCTGTTCTCAACAGTCCAGGGGAACCGATCCAAGATGCGGCAGCATTTCCTGACCTCAAGCAGCCGGCTGGGTGATTTCTTCCGTGTCTATCAGGTGTCTATGTACACAACGCCCCCTAGTGTACTGAATGCGTAGTGCGGTCAGACTGGGAAGAAGAGTGAGGCTGGCGGTGACGTCACTCTCCTGCGCCTCTTAGGATTGCGAATTCGAATTGACTTATGAGACACTTATTGCGGGGCGGGCATGAAAACGAAACTGCAATTCCCCTTTCTTTATCCTTTCCATTAAGTCACAGAATGAGCAGAGTTGAAGAAGAAAATTAAAAAGCCGTTTGGAGAATTGCTTATTCATTTCATTTGTGAGTCACACTTGGCAGTTGTATAGTGAAATGGAAAAAGCATTTCTGTTAATGCATTTTCATTTTCAAATTTGACATTTCAAATTGAATTTTGTCACACTTTTGCTGGCGTGTAATTTGAAAATGAAATCTTAAATTCCATTTTCTTTATCTATTTCATTAAGTCACAGAATGAGCAGTGATGAAGAAGAAAATTAAAAAGCCATTTGGAGAATTGCTTATTCATTTTAGTTGTGAGTCACATTTAGCAGTTGTGTAGTGAAAATTAAAAAGCATTTCTGTTAATGCATTTTAATCTTCTAATTTGACATTTCAAATTGAATTTTGTGACACTTTTGCTGGAGTGTTATTTGAAAATGAAATCTTAAATTCTATTTTCTTTATCTATTTCATTAAGTCACAGAATGAGCAGTGATGAAGAAGAAAATTAAAAAGCTGTTTGGAAAATTGCTTATTTATTTTATTTGTGAGTCACATTTAGCAGTTGTATAGTGAAATGGAAAATGCCTTTCTGCTAATGCTTAATAATTTTAGTTTTTTGACACATATGCTTCCATAGGTACGGAGACACACAGCACCATTTTGCGTCTAAGCAAAGGCTCTCGGACGGGCTCGCGGAGGGTGACGGAGACATGCCTCCAAAAATAACTGTCCGTCGAGAGCCACGGAGAGCGCAAGCTTGTGATTGGTCAGGATGCCGCGTCCTTGAAATACGTCAACAGCATCACCATTGCCGACTCAATAAATAAAGAGAGCTGAAGATATCTAGCGGCAGACATTGAGCAGATTGAAGAACACCTTGTGGAAAAAGTTTGAAAATATGAAAGTTTATTCACCCGTGACTGAAGCAGCACAAAGATACACAGCGAGCGTTTTATTCGTGGACGGAAATGACGGGAAACGTGGGTTTAGAGATGCCGACCGCATGACGAGGTGGAGGATAATGAGGGACAAATTCGTCCGTGTTAAAAAGTCTCTAAAATACATTAAAACAATGTAAACACAGTAATAAATAAATACACTATCATGGACCGGATACATGGCTGTATGGCGGCAGCATACCCCAGTAAAATGCTATGCCCTGTGTTGTCCTGGTGGGGAATTGCTTTGCAACACTCCCCAGGTGACGGAGAAGTCCGAAAGCAAAATGGTTCCGGTAATGCGTGTGTGTCTCTGCCTCGGTGAGCTGACGGAGAAGCATAAATTAGGCTTTAGTGATGCGGCGTAATTAGCAGACACGTGTGGCAGACGTTACAGAGGCGACATACAGTTTCAGACGCAAGTCTTTGGTGAATTCCAAAAGTTCCCCGCGACTACGTAACGGTTAGCAAGCGGTGGTTTTAATGCATTGCCACTATGTGGCGGTGGGTTTTAGTCTGCTGTATGTAAAATAAAATTAAAAGTTTCTCACGGCGCCGTAAGTTTCAGCGGCATCTTCTCCTGATTTCGGTTATTAGGCTGGCAGATTCCACTCGCCATGTTGCTCAGCTGAAGCGCTCATAGATATGTATATAAACACTAGATGGCTCACCCGCGCTGTTCGCCAATGGAGTAGTGATGTGCGAGTGATGAACGAATCGTTACTCGAGAATCACTTTACTGACTCATGAATCATGAGTCACAATCCCAACTGACTCCTTTACTGACTCATCCCTGTTACTGTTAGCAAACTAATTTCATTAGTAGAGATATATCTAGCTTATCATTAAAATTGTGGAAAAAAATAACAGCCAGTTTCTTAATGAAAGTATTTTTTTACCTGCTCTGGCCTGGAAGCTCGTTAGTTCCCAGTAGCATCGCTCTGCTAACAGCACGTTCGAATCACTCACCCCCTCCCTTCCTGAAAGCTAGCTTAAAATGTCCGGTGCTAAATCGTAGCATGATCGAATCATTCAGTTCCTCCGTAGCTGGCCTCACTCGGAGGACAAACAAATCACTCACCCCCTCCATCTCGGGTTTCAGCTCAAACGAGTCACTCAGTGGAGTGGAGGCTCGCTGTACCGCTAACCCGGCTCAGCTCACGAGTCATGACTCATGCAGTTCGCGGTACGGATCACTCACTACTCCCACCCGGGTTTCAGCTCATAGGAGTCCCCCAGTGGAAGCTCGCGGTACTACAAGCTCACTCACCCCTCCCTCCTGGCTGTCAGCTGCAGAAACTCAGGCTGTTAGAGGGGAAGAGTCGCTCCTTCACCTGAGCTGAACTCCGATAGTGTGACTGACGCCATATTCAGGCTACACTTTTTTTCTGCAAAGATAATAAACAGACTAAAGAAAAAATATAATATTTCAGTTCCACCACTATTTTTAAAAATGAATTTCAGTGTATACAATATAGTTTTTTTCAATCACTAATTTTAGCAGTAGGGTTTACATGGAAAGAGGAGCAAATTAAGTTTGAGTGAAAATGTAGATTTTTTTTGCACTCTGGGCAACTGACTCAGTGACTCAAATGAATCGAAAACCCGATTAATTTTGGTGAGTGAATCATTCAAACTCTATTCAGTAAAAAGAATCAATTTTACCATCACTACAATGGAGTGCGACGTAGCAACGTGGCGGCCATCTTACCTCAGATAGCTGCCCCCTTTCGTAACATTGGTGTCAATGGTGCATGTACTATTTAAATAACTGTAACTTGCCCCATTTTCAACCAATTTTCAAACGTTTGATTTGTTATAAACGCCAGAGATGTGGCTGTAAAATATGACTGATTTGGCCCGTTAATTCAAAAATGCGCAAGTATGTCCTATCAAGCCTATGTGTTATAAGGATTGTAATAATGCAACCCGCTTGTAAATCTGTTAATATTTATGGTAAATGGTAAATGGCCTGTATTTGTATAGCGCCTTCTTAGGGTTCTACAACCCCCCAAGGCGCTTCACAACACAATCAACTCAATTCACCCATTCACACGCTGGTGGGGATGAGCTACGATGTAGCCACAGCTGCCCTGGGGCGCACTGACAGAGGCGAGGCTGCCGAGCACTGGCGCCACCAGTCCCTCCGACCACCACCAGCAGGCAAAGCGGGTTAAGTGTCTTGCCCATTTAATCGAGTTAAGAGTGTTTTTGTTTAGGTTGTTCACTCACCTTCCATCTGCTACCATTGAGAGTGAAGGGTCTGCTGTCTGAAGTAAGATGGCCGCCGTTTAGCTACGCCCTCAACTCCCTCTTTCACCATCTAGTGTTTATATACATATCTATGGAAGCGCTAACCTGTTGCTCTACTCGATGACATCATCAGCAAGCGCATCTGGTTAGCCGGTAGTGTATAATTTTATATCATAGGCCAAAATCATACCGGTTATATCGTATACCGTTTAAAGTTAAAGTCCCAAGTCATCATCACACACTGGTGAAATTACATCTCCGCATTTGACCCATCCCCGTGGGTGGGAGCGGTGAGCTGCAGCTGTGGCCGCGCTCGGGAACTATTTGGTGGTTTAACCTCCCAATCCAACCCCTTAGTGCTGAGTGTCAAGCGAGGAGGCATTGGGTCCCCATCTTTGGTATGACCCGACTGGGATTCGAACCCCGATCTCCCAGTCCTGGGGCGGACACTCTACCACTAGGCCACCGGAGCTGGTTTATACCATGGATTACTATTACTCATGTCTACAGCACTATTGTACACTCATCTATACAGGTTATCAGCAAAAACAGTTGAGTTAGGTGTTACTGGCTCTTTAAGATGGTTTTCCAAGGGGACTACTCAGACTGACTCGGACTGGTGCTGCTCAGCCCGACCACAGTTTGCAACAACACTGTTCAGTATTTTCCCTCTACTTTCTCCTCAGTTTTTAGTCCCTGCTCCGTTGAGGTACCTGGCAAGGCTGAGTCGGGCCAGCATCGCGACTGTGGCCGCTGATTGGCTAGGGGGCGGAGTTACTGGTTGCTCCCAGCTCTCTGCCTCATGCCTCACTGCCTGCAGCCATTTCCTGGTTCAGAGTTTGACAAAAAGCCAAAAAACTGAGCAGAATGTCCAACAAGACCACCATTTTTCTGCTGAGTTGTGTTTGTGTTGCTCATACAGGTTACCTCACACTCAGTGCGTTTACATGGGCAGTATCAACATCTAAGTCAATCCAGGTCGAACTTATGATAATAAGCTGCGAGTCTTTATCCTTGTTTACATTCGCTTTAGAAAACCGACCTCTCAAATGATGTTCGTTCCACTCCGGTACAGTAGGTGGCGACATGCACCCTTTCATGTCAGGCATTGTTCCGGTTAGCTTGTAGCAACACAACTTGTAAACAAACGCTGGCGGCAGTAAATGAGACGGAATTGAAACAGGAAATACACCGTGGATGAAAGAATGGACAACAACAACGCTGCAGCACAGCTTATTGGTACGTACTGCGCTGTTAAATGTTACGCATGTTACGTTGTGGCGGTGATATTATCAGACGAGCGCTACTGTGGCCGCGTCACTTCCGGTTAGCTTGTAGCAACACAACTTGTAAACAAACGCTGGCGGGAGTAAATGAGACGGAATTGAAACAGAATATGTACCGCGGATGAAAGAATGGACAACAACAATGCTGCAGCACAGCTTATTGGTACGTACTGCGCTGTTAGATGTTACTCGTGTTACGTTGTGGCGGTGATATTATTGGACGAGCGCTACTGCGGGCCGCGTCACTTCCGGAACGCGAGCGTCTAGTCAGTTCAGCTCGGCTGACCCGTTTACATGCAGAAGGAAGTCAGATAACTACCGCATTATCTGGGTGCTTCAGCCCGACTAGAAGAAGTTCACTTTCAGCCAGACTAACGCGTTTACATGCATTTAAAAAAAATGATGTTAGTCTTTTTAGCGCAAAAGTTCGGTTTTCTGATGTGCATGTAAACGCACTGACTGTTTATTGATCATCTCATGCTGTTTTTGTCACAAGTAAAGACCCACCTCCGTGCCTATGAGGGGCAGAGCTGGCAGGGAAACAAAACACTTGGGTGAGCCGTATTAATCCACGCTGTACTGAGCTGTTTTAGGCTGAGCAGTGCCCTTTAAGAACCACCTTTAGGCTCCCTATACTCCCGTAATTCACTGTTGACATCCACTATAGAGGACCCATGTGATCAGGGTCAATATGCTGCAGCAACCTTTTTGCACTCCTCAGTGTCTGAGAGTCATTGTGAATGGCTGTCCCAGTCTTTAGCTCTAACACTTGCAGGGGACTTTCTGTTTTCCTAAAGCCTAATTTATACGTCTCTGTCAGCTCGAGTGTGGAGTCACGCATTGACAGAGGTGTTTTCTCTTTAGACTTAAGGCTGAGTTATACTTCTCCGTGTGCTCTGCGGGCTAGAGACGCATACGCGTTGACGGAGACGTTTTATATTTATACTTCTCTGTTGGCTGGGGGGTGTTGCAAAGCAACCCCCCGCCTGGACAGCAGAGGGCGTAGCACTTTACTGGGGTATGCTGCCGCCAAACAGCCACGTATCTGGTCTACGATAGTGTATTTACTACAGTGTTTACATTGTCTTAATGTATTTTAGAGACTTTTTAACATGGATGCATTTGTTCCTCATTCTCCTCCACCTCTTCATGCGGTCGGCATCTCTAAACCCACGTGTCTCGTCATTTCCGTCCACGAATAAAACGCTCATTACGTATCTTTGTGCTCCTTCAGTCACGGGTGAATAAACTTTCATATTTTCTGACATTTTCCGCGAGGTGTTCTTCAATCTGCTCCATGTCTGCCGCTGGAGATCTTCAGCTCTCTTTATTTTTTGAGGGGGCAATGGCGGTGCTGTTGACGTATTTCAAGGAAGCGGCATCCTGACCAATCACAAGCTTGCGCTCTCTGTGGCTCTCGACGGACAGTTATTTTTGGGGGCATGTCTCCGTCACCCTCTGCGAGCCTGTTGGAGAGCCCTTGCGCTGAGGCAAAATGGCGCTGCGTGTCTCCGTGCCGATGCAGACGGAGAAGTATAAATTAGGCTTAGCCTTGCAGTTCACGTACGTTTCATCCTCTGCTGGTTATTTTTTTGTTGATCAGTACTTGTTGATCTCAGCTGTAGTGTTGTCACGGTACCAGAATTTCAGTATTCGGTACCGGTACCAGTGAAAATCCACGGTTCTCGGTACCAATTTCGGTACCAAACAAAAATTTAATTTAGACTAAATTTACCAATAAAAACATTAATTTTCCTGTAAAGTGCTTTGAGATGACATCTTTTGTAAATCAATGCTGTATATTAAAAAAAATGAACTGAGTTACTATTGTACTACTATCATAACATGTTTTTAATGCACTTTTATTTAATCAAAATGTGTTTTTGTTAATATATTTTTTGTAAACCTGCTAGTTATCCAGACTAGAACCTCTAGTTAGAACAGCTTTTTTGACATAAACACTGACTGAGCCATACATTGTTGTTCATCTTTTGGATACACATTACAATCATTAAAAAAAGAAAAACTCCGGTCTGTGAGCAGTCAACGCCTTTATGTCATTCTGTTGGCTTGTTTGTTACCCTAATTAAACGTATAGGAGAGTTAAATAGTTAATAAAGACGATGGTGTATTCACACCACACTCTATGTAGTACTGATTCTGACACTTAAGCGAAGTTTTTGAAAGCGACTAGTCTGAACGGTCATGTCGCATTAAATCCGCCTCCTACGTCACTGATCAGCGGAGGTGAGCGTCGTGTCAGGACGTTCCTGATGACAAGCGCTGACAGAGGGATTCAGGGGTCTGTGGGACATCCTGTCAAGTTTTGGAATTAAAAATACAAGAAAGCATGAGAACGGGAGGTGCTGCTGGAGCGAAGCGTCTCTCCTGTCTCGGGCTCCGCGACAGCCGGGCGGGGGGGTCTCCGTCGGGGCGGGGGTTTTCCGTGAGAGCGGGGCGGGG
>SSNS01000991.1:55611-70890 GCA_006937985.1 Aphyosemion australe
TAAAAGACACCTGTCTTAACGAGTCACCTGTATAAAAGACACCTGTCTTAACTAGTCACCTGTATAAAAGACACCTGTCTTAACGAGTCACCTGTATAAAAGACACCTGTCTTAACGAGTCACCTGTATAAAAGACACCTGTCTTAATGAGTCACCTGTATAAAAGACACCTGTCTTAACTAGTCACCTGTATAAAAGACACCTGTCCTAACGAGTCACCTGTATAAAAGACACCTGTCTTAACGAGTCACCTGTATAAAAGACACCTGTCTTAACTAGTCACTTGTATAAAAGACACCTGTCTTAACGAGTCACCTGTATAAAAGACACCTGTCTTAACTAGTCACCTGTAAAGACACCTGTCTTAATGAGTCACCTGTATAAAAGACACCTGTCTTAACTACTCACCTGTATAAAAGACACCTGTCCACAGAATCAATCAATCAAGCAGACTCTGACTCTCCAACATGGGAACGACCAAAGAGCTGTCCAAGGATGTCAGAGACAAGATCGTAGACCTGCACCAGGCTGGAATGGGCTACAAAACCATTAGCAAGACTCTGGGAGAGAAGGTGGCAACTGTTGGTGCAATTGTTCCAAGATGGAAGGAGCACAAAATGACCATCAATCGATCTTGGTCTGGGGCTCCTCGCCAGATCTCACCTCGTGGGGTGTCAATGATTCTGAGAAAGGTGAGAAATCATCCTAGAGCTACATGGGAGGAGTTAGTTAATGACCTCAAATTAACTGGGACCACAGTCACCAAGAAAACCATTGGAAACACATGACACCACAATGGATTAAAATCCTGCAGTGCTCCAAGGTCCCCCTGCTCTAGAAGGCACATGTGCAGGCCCATCTGAAGTTTGCCAATGAACACCTGAATGATTCAGAGAGTGACTGGGAGGAGATGCTGTGGTCAGATGAGACCAACATTGAGCTCTTTGGCATTAACTCAACTCACCGTGTTTGGAGGAAGAAAAATGCTGCCTATGACCCCCAAAACACCGTACCCACCGTCCAGCATGGAGGTGGAAACATTTTGCTTTGGGGGTGTTTTTCTGCTAAGATCACAGGACAACTTCACCACATCAACGGGAAAATGGATGCAGCCATGTATCGTCAAATAACCCGTTGTCCTAGTCAGTCTCTGGACCTTTTTGTTTTGTTTTTTCACGGCGCTGCTGGAACTGGCTGCTGATTGCAACGGCTCTCTCCCCGTTTCCTTTCTTTGCTAGTATTTAGCTTATTTATAGCTTACTGCTTTTGTAAATACTTGCATATGCTTTGTATATACTTTATTTTACTTAGATCTGCCGTTTTTCCTGAGCACACAACACCTTTTAGTCAACAATGTGTGTCTGTGCGCGTGCCTGCATTGTTTACAGTCGGGACCCGCTGCGCAGTGCTGTAGTGCTCCCCAGAGATGGACACGAGATCCCTGCGGAGGTGCTGCAGAAGTCTCGCCGTGGACGTCGAGCTGGGATGAAACTTCGGGACAAGAATAGAAGATTCAGAGTTGGCGGCCCTCACGAGACATCAGCGGGAGTACAGAGAGAGCTGCATTCTTCTGTTTATGGAAACCTGGCTCACACCGCTCATCCCGGACTCCACTGTGTCTTTGGACAACTTTCATCTGTTACGGGCGGACAGGACAGAGGACAGCGGAAAGAGGAAAGGAGGGGGACTGGCTGTGTTTGTGAACAAGAAGTGGTGTAAACCGGGGCACTGCACAATTAAAGGCTAACTGTGTAACAAAGACATTGAACTGCTAGCGGTTAGCATGAGGCCATATTATCTCCCACGTGAGTTCACACACGTTATTGTGATAGCAGTATACATGCCACCTTCTGCCAACATGGAGACAGCCTCTGATGCTCTGCTCACGGTCACCAGCAGGCTGCAGACACAGCATTCACAGGCCCTTTCCCTCATCTCTGGGGACTTCAACCACGCTTCTCCATCATCTGTTCTGCCCACATATACACAGTATGTCACCTGTCCCACCAGAGACAACAAGATACTGGACTTGTTCTATGCCAACACCAAGGAGGCATATTCTGCATCTCCCCTCCCCCCTCTGGGAAGAGCTGACCACAACATTGTACATCGCAACCCTGTGTATAAACCTGTTGTACATAGGCAGGCTGTGGTCCCACGTTCAGTGAGGAGTTGGACTGAAGAGAGCGAGGAGGCTCTCAGGGACTACTTAGTAGTCTTAGTTTAGTAGTCTTAGTTTTTTACTTGTGTTTTAATTTTTTGATAATTGTTTTTGATTGTTTTTAACTCTTTTATCTTTGAATGTTTTATTTTTATTTTATCTTGGAATATTCTATTTTTGTATATATTTTTTTGCACAGTTGTTTTATTGTGTCTTAGTTGTTTTTAAAGTATGTTCAGCACCTTGGCCCCCCTTGATTGGGGGTAGGAAGGGGCTTTACAAATAAAATTGAATTGAATTGAATACTTCAGCACCACTGTGTGGACGGAATTCTGTAGCCCACATGGGGAGGACATCAACGCCATTACTGACTGCATCACAGATTACATAAACTTCTGCTTTGAGAACACTGTGCCCTCTAGGACGGTACGGTGTTTTCTAACAACAAGCCATGGGTCACTCCTGACATTAAAACTCTTGTGAAGGAGAAAAAGAGCTTTCAGATCAGGGGACAAGGATGAGCTGAGGACTGTGCAGAAGGAGCTGAGGAGGAAGATCAGAGAGGGAAAGGCCAGCTATAAGAGGAAAATGGTAGCCTAGTGAACTAGACCAATTCTTGCTTTGCAGAGTTTGGTCTAGGCACGCTTCATTGGAACCCTCGCAGCCCAAACCACTGCTGTGTCTATCCAATCACAACTCGCTATAGTTTTGGTTGGGCCAATCACAGCTCTCTATATCACGGGCCAATCACAGAGCGGGAGTAGCCGATGACGTCAGCGCTGCGGACGCGAACCCAAGCAACATGGCGGCAACTCGGAAAACACGTTCGTTTGAAACGGCTTTGTCATCAACATTGGATTATTTAGACTCCAACGTGCGTAAGTCTGTCTGATATACTTAGCGGCTTCTTATTTTTATCAAACAAAGTAGTGCAATGTCCCAGTACACCTGATATTCACATGTTTTTATACAAAAACGACAGAAATCATTGATGTTAGACGCTATTAAAGCCTCCCGCTTTTCCGTCGCCGTGATTACGTCACGTTGTTCGTCACTCTGATTGGTCCTAGCGCTATCCAATTGCGTGCTGACATTTTGAAAGACAACCGTAGATCCCGCCTCACGACTGAGAGCCGTCAATGGTTCGTGGCCAGACTATATATACACATATATAGGATGGCTTGCCAGGCTAGGAAAATGGAGGAGCAGCAGCAGAACATCAGTGGGGTGTGGAGAAGCCTGAAAACCATCTCTGGCTTAAAAATGCCCCACTCACAGGCAGAAGGGGACCTGAAGTGGGTCAACGACCTAAACCTGTATTTCAATAGGTTTGATCAAGCATCTACTCTTCCCCCCACGCAGCTGCATTCACACAACCCGACACCTGGACCCCCTACAGCCACAGCCCTTCACACGTCTGGCTCCCCCATTCAAACCACCATAGACCTTCATGGACTCAGCCACCCCCCCAGCATGGAGCCCCCCTGCCCACCCCTCTCCTTTACAGCAGGCCAGGTGAGGAAAGAGCTGATGAAGATCAAAGCAAAGAAAGCTGCTGGACCAGACGGAATCAGCTCCAGGCTCCTTAAGTCCTGTGCTGATGAACTGTGTGGAGTTATGGAGCATTTCTTCAACCTGAGTCTCAAGCTGAGGGTGGTACCACAGCTCTGGAAGACCTCCTGTGTGGTACCAGTGCCAAAGACACCACAAGCTAGAGGCCTCAGCAGCTACAGGCCGGTGGCTCTCACATCCCACCTGATGAAGACACTGGAGAGACTGATCCTGGGACACCTCCGGTCCACGGTGGGACCTTCGATGGATCCGCTGCAGTTCGCCTACCGACCAGGTATTGGAGTGGAAGATGCAGTCACCTTTCTCCTACATCACGCTCTGGCTCACCTGGAGAAGCCCGGCAGCACTGTGGGAATCATGTTTTTTGATTTCTCCAGTGCTTTTAACACTATCCAGCCGATGCTTCTGAAAGCCAAGCTGGAGAGGGCGGGGGTGGACCTTCACCTGGCAGAGTGGATCCTGAATTATCTCACAAACCGGCCCCAGTTTGTGAGAGCCAGGGACTGTGTGTCTGACTTGCTGACCTGCAGTGTGGGCGCCCCCCAGAGGACTGTCCTGGCACCCTTTCTCTTCACCCTCTACACTGCTGACTTCAGACACAACACGGACAGCTGTGTTCTGTAGAAGTTCTCAGATGACTGCGATTGTTGGCCTGATCACCGAGGACGACGATGTGGAGTACAGAGGACTGACACAGAACTTTGTGGACTGGTGTTAGCAAAACCACCTACTGATCAACGCGGAGAAAATGAAGGAGATGGTGGTGGATTTTCGAAGACGTAGGCCTGCCGTTCCTTCACCGGTGAACATCCAGGGAACGGGCATTGAGAGAGTGGACTCGTATAAATACCTGGGTGTTCACCTGAACAACAAACTGGACTGGTCTCACAACACGGACGCGCTGTACAGGAAGGGCCAGAGCAGGCTCTACCTCCTGAGGAGACTGCGGTCTTTTGGAGTGAAGGAGACACTCCTGAATACCTTCTATGACTGTGTGGTGGCACCAGCCATCCTGTACGGTGTGGTCTGTTGGAGCAGCAGCATCACAGAGAGAGAGGGGAAGAAGCTGGACAGGGTGATCAGGAAGTCCAGCTCTGTCCTGGGCTGTCCTCTGGACTCAGTGCAGGAGGTGGATGACAGGCGGGTCCTGGCTAAACTTAGATCCGTGCTGGGCCACGAGTCCCACCCCCTGCAGGACGACCTGTGTGCCCTGGAGAGCAGCTTCAGTGACAGACTGATCCAACCTCGCTGTGTGAAGGAGAGATACCGCAGGTCTTTCCTTCCTGCAGCTGTTAGACTCTATAATGGTCAATCCTAATATGTAACTCATACATCTGTAACATACCACTACAACTGTCATCACCTTCCAAAACATGTGCAATACTTACTACTACTACTGTTATTATGTGCAACAACTATCAAACTCACAATTCAATACTTTTTAATTTAAGTTATTTACTTAAATACTTTTGTGTGATATTGTTTGTGTACTACTCATATTTTACTTTACGTCACTTTACTTTAATGTACTTGTGCTGTTGCAATACTGCAATTTCCCCACTGAGGGACAAATAAAGGTATTCTTATTCTTATTATTCTTAATCCAATAGAAAACCTATGGAGGGAGCTGAAGCTCAAAGTTGCACAGAGACAGCCTCCAGACCTTAGTGATTTAGAGATGATCTGCAAAAAGAGGGGGGACCAAAATTCCTCCTAAACCAGCTGGTTTCTAAGTGTCTTAATGGTCTTGGGCCTTCTTATCTCTCAGAACTGCTTTTACCGTACAAACCCTCGCGGTCTCTGCGCTCCTCTGGCAGCCGTCTCCTTGTTATCCCTAAAGTCAGGACACACACCCACGGCGAGGCGTCTTTTCAGTACTACGGCCCTCGCCTCTGGAACAGGCTGCTGGAGGACCTCAGGGCCGCAGAGAACGTTCATGTTTTTAAGAACAGGCTCAAGACCCACCTATTTAGCTTAGCTTTTAACTGATGATTTTTATCATCCACTGTTCATTTATTTATTTATTTATTTTTATTTATTTTATCCTATATGTTTTATTCAATCAGAGTTTTACTATCATTTAGAGATTCACCTTTTTAGCTTAGCTTTTATCTCATTATTTTTATTACTGATTTATTCCTTTTATTTATTTTATTGGTTCTATCAGAATTTTACTATCTTATATTTTAACCTTATTTTATCCTCTTCCGGTGTTTCCTCTGTGGGAGCCCTCTGCCCTGGGGGTGGTGGTCTGCTGTGGTGGCCTGGGTGGAGGTGGGGGTTTCCGCCCTCCCTCCCCTGGGCGCTTTGTGTTAGCGCCTCGGCTGCTGATGTGGATCTGCTGCTGTCGGGGCAGATGGCTCCCTTGATGGCGTTTCCTAACTTAGATGGTCTAGCTCATCTGAACTCAGCCCAGTGTGTTACATTTTTATCATATATCCAGGGTTCGTACGGGTGCTTGAAATCCTTGAAAATGCTTGAATTTCAATAACGTGTTTTCAAGTTATGGAAAGTGCTTGATTTCTGTATTGAGTCCTGGAAAATGCTTGAAAAACAAACTGCACGGTTTTGTTTATAAGATCACCCAAGTTAGTTTGATGAAAAAACTCAATTTGTTATTTTTGTTAACGTTAAAAACTAGAGAGCGATTATTTCGCTTTTAGTAAACACGGCTGCGGCTGCTCTCAGAGGGTCCGCTCCTTTCTGTCACACCGGTCTGTTAGCAGCAGGCTCCTCCTACTATAGAGACCAGCCGCTGGACCGGCGGTGTACGCTGGCTTCGCTATGAAGCAGACCTACTTTACCGATGAGACTTTTATGCTAGTAGCCTCGTGTGTGAGAGCGCTGCTTTGGGTATGGGATCCAGCGGGTCCTTCTGTGATAATTAGTTATGAAACCAAGACTGGAGTAGAGCAGGGAACAAAAAAAAAACGGTAAGAAATCTCTTTTTCGGTGCTAAAAAGTCTGTTATGAACCGCAAAGCCCCGTTCCTCCTGCTGCAGCTAGCCCACGTCAGACGTCGGCTGCATCATTCACAAACTTTGTTTACAAAACACCTCCGAGTTCACGAACTAATAAAATACCGAAAAAAATCAAAGTTTTGACTGCATCTGGGAAAGTAAACAGCAGCAGAGCTAACTGTGTTCAGGTTTGTCACTAAACATGTAAATACCAGTAATTTAATGAAGCACCTTGTCGTTCATGGCATCTATTTGTGAGCAGAAGCATGGACCGTGTTTGGCTGAGAAAGCAGACCCGAGTTCACGTGGCAAGCCATTTTATCATTTAATCAACAGCTAGTAATTCCTATTTTACATAGAAACAATATAATTAATCCTAGTCCAGGTCATATTCTTTCTAGTCACAATTCAAACTAAATATATCAACAGCTATTTTTACTAGCAGAAATACAATCCCTATTTGTTCATCGAGTATAATTATTTATTTTCATCAATTAATGGTTCTGCAGATGGAGGGAGGGTTGTGATCAGATATTTCAGTAATGGGTGGTAATAGTCAGAAATTTAGCAGGAGCAGGATTTTAAACACAGCTTCTATAAGAGCNCCAAGTGGAGGAATTTAAGTATCTCGGGGTCTTGTTCACGAGTGAGGGAAGGGTGGAGCATGAGATCGACAGGCGGATTGGTGCTGCATCTGCAGTGATGGGGGCGTTGTACCGGTCTGTCGTGGTGAAGAGAGAGCTGAGTCGAAAGGCGAAGCTCTCAATTTACCGGTCGATCTACGTTCCTACCCTCACCTATGGTCACGAGCTTTGGGTAGTGACCGAAAGAACGAGATCGCGGATACAAGCGGCCGAAATGAGTTTTCTTCGCAGGGTGGCTGGGCTCTCCCTTAGAGATAGGGTGAGGTTCATCCGGGAGGGGCTCAGAGTAGACCCGCTGCTCCTCCACATCGAGAGGAGCCAGTTGAGGTGGCTCGGGCATCTGATTAGGATGCCTCCTGGATGCCTCCCTGGTGAGGTTTTCCGGGCACGTCCAACCGGGAGGAGACCCAAAGGAAGACCCAGGACACGCTGGAGAGATTATGTCTCTTGGCTGGCCTGGGAACGCCTTGGGATTCCCCCGGAGGAGCTGGCCCAAGTGGCTGGGGAGAGGGAGGTCTGGGCTTCCCTCCTTAAGCTGCTGCCCCCGCGACCCGACTCCGGATAAGCGGGAGAAAATGGATGGATGGATGGATAAATAGTATGTGGCTGTGTTTTGCAATAAGCATTACTGCACCCATGTTGAGGCTCGCTCTTCCCTGCACAACACGGCTCATACCGTGGCTCTAGGAGACTGCAAAAACCAACGTTTGCAACCAGAGAGTCATACAGTGTGATTAATATATGGCTATCTTGGCTGTGTTTTTGCTGTCAGTAGACAGTTTCTCTTTGTCTTTTAGTGTATCTTGAGTGTCAGATGGCTGTGTGTTTTTGTCTGAGTTGCTGCTGTGAACTGGGAGAGCAGGGTGTTTGGTTTTAAGGTAACAGACTAGAACTAAAAGCAGGCAGGTTAAAATTAAAACTAAGTCATTGTCATTTCGTTTGAAAATTTCTATCTGAGGATAAATTAAGGTCACGCTAGTTGCTTTATAAGGTTATAGCTAATCTTTTTCACCTGATTCCAGTAATTTAAAATCACGTGATCAGGCCTGATTTTTGATCCTGTGATCGGATAAGATCATCTCTATTATATAACAGTAATAAATTCATATGATAGTGAGGTGAAACTGTCCTCTTGAGTCCTAATGTAGTGTTTTGTCTTTGCCGTGTGGTGCTTGAAAAGTTTGAAAATTTACCTTGAAAATGCTTGAAAAGTGCTTGAATTTGTCAGTGGAAAAAGTGTAAGAACCCTGTATATCCTTTAGCATGTGTTTCTGTGTGCGTGTGTGTGTGTGTGTGTGGGTGTTTGACAATGATTTTAATGAGGGTTTTATTTTCTAAATTCCTCTACATTTCAGGGGAGAGAGGGATTATGGGAATTTGGGGTCATTTTAATTTGTAAAGCACTTTGAGTTACATTTATTGTATGAATTGTGCTATATAAATAAATTTTGATTGATTGATGAAGCACAGACTGTGTTGCTGCGTGCTGCAACAGCGTCACTTTAGGGGGGACTGTACGAGCAGATCGCGTCGCCTCCGTAGTGTCCGTGAGAGCGGGTGCAAGGTGGGCGTGGCGCTGGAATTTCAGCCATGGTGCAGCCTATGGAAGGTAAACACTGAAGTTAAAGGAAGCGACATCCTGACCAATCGCAGACTTGTGGTCTCCGTCAGTTTTGACATATATTTAGAAAAGTCCTTGCGAACCTGATGGAGAGCCCTTCAATGACGGATAATGGCGTTGCGAGTCTCTGTACCGACGCAGACAGAGAAGCATAAACTAGCTAGTATAAAGTATAAACCTGCTCAGTGGCCTAGTGGTATGAGTGTCCACCCTGAGACTGGGAGATCGTGGGTTCAAATCCGCGGTCGGGTCATACCACAGACTTTAACAATGGGACCCAATGCCTCCCGCTCAGCTTTAAGGGGTTGGATTGGGGGGTTAAACCACCAAATAGTTTCAGAGCGCAACCGTGTCTGCAGCTCATCGCTCCCCCAGGGGATGGGTCACATGTGGAGAACACATTTCACACACCACTGTGACGACTAATGGGACTTTAACTTGAACTTGAACTGGGCTTAAGTGTGATTGTGTTTGTCAGTCATGGTCACAGGTTATTCATCAGACAGAGACGCTGGGTCGAATCATGAGGGGCCATGCTGATGATCTGAACTCTGGCCCATTACACCGCCTTGCTACTCTTATCCGAGACAAGCAGCAGGTGAAGAAGAGTTACCAAAGTCTTCATCAGCAGCTGGAAAGTCAAAACCATAAGGTATTCTAACTGTTACCCAGAGAGTTGTGTTCTGGCACACATCTGGAGAACCTCTGCTGCAGGTACAACTTCTTTTTTGTTGTTGGTAGATAACCAAAACTGAGCTGGAGAAGCTGAAGTCCACATATCGTCAGCTGTGCCGTGATGCCAACAGTGCTAAAGAGAAGTACCGTGAGGCTCTGGCCAAAGGTTAGTCTTTGCCTTGTCACAGATGACTACTTTACACACTGCCACGCTAACTTCCTCTCCTTTGCTATCCACCTACAGGCCGGGAGGCCGAGCGTGCTCGTGACCGTTACGACAAAGCAACAGCAAAGCTCCATAACCTTCACAATCAGTATGTGCTGACAGTGTGCGGTGCCCAAATCCAGCAGGATGAGCATCGACAGCACGCAGCGCCTGCGCTGCTTGACGCACTGCAGAGGATGCAGGAGGACATGACGCTGGCACTGTGAGTCACACGAGTTGGCCCTGGGTAACTAAACCAAGATCAAAAGTCTGGTACCGCTGAACAGTGGTCAAAGGGCTGGGGGTCACTGAACTGGATCAATCGCTCAGGGTCAGAATTCTAAGGTGAAAGGTCACCAAACCAGGGTCATTGAACCCTGCATCCCTGGACCATGGTCAAAAGCCTTGCTTCTGATGTAATCTTCTGTAAACTCAGTAGCAGTACTGTGAATTATTTCTGTGTACTCCTACAGTAAAAGTATTCTGGAGGAGTACTGTGAGATCAGCAGCCTCTTGACCGAGGAGATGGTTAAAGTCCACCAGGAGATCTCAGCGGCAGTCCAGCAAATCGATCCTCTAGCAGAGTACCAACACTTCATCGAGGCCTACAGGTCAGTCTGGACCAACACTGGTTGCTGTGGAAACAGCCTGGTTGTCGAGGTAACTATCAGTTTGTGCTAATTATAGGTGTCCTGAGACTCCAGAGGTGAGTGTGGAGTTTGATGCAACCCTATTGGAGGACACAGACAACATTCCAGCCAATGAGATCATGTGGAACACACTGACGGCTGACAGTCTTCAGGCCATGTAAGCTCAGACTAATTTAAAGGGATATTCCACCTCTAAGTCAAATTTTGTTTGTTGCCAAATTCTCCAGTGTTGGATAAGTGAGAAAAGGCATTTTGTAACCAGCCCAGTCATTCTTCTAATTACTTTAGCTTTCTTTCTTTCTTTCTTTCTTTCTTTCTTTCTTTCTTTCTTTCTTTCTTTCTTTCTTTCTTTCTTTCTTTCTTTCTTTCTGTCTTTCTGTCTTTCTGTCTTTCTTTCTTTCTTTCTTTCTTTCTTTCTGTCTTTCTTTCTGTCTTTCTTTCTTTCTTTCTTTCTTTCTTTCTTTCTTTCTTTCTTTCTGTCTTTCTGTCTTTCTTTCTTTCTTTCTTTCTTTCTTTCTTTCTTTCTTTCTTTCTGTCTTTCTGTCTTTCTTTCTTTCTTTCTTTCTTTCTTTCTTTCTTTCTTTCTTTCTGTCTTTCTTTCTGTCTTTCTTTCTTTCTTTCTTTCTTTCTTTCTTTCTTTCTTTCTGTCTTTCTTTCTGTCTTTCTTGCTTTCTTTCTTTCTGTAGTCTGCCCCGAGCGGCTGCACACAGAGTTTATTTAAAGTGTGAGATAAGGCAGTGGGTGTGTTTATATGATGTGTGGTGTGTGTGTGACATGCGGTGCATAGGAAATACAGAAGCAGTACAGGACTTAGAAATTCTATAACAATGCATCACTAATAAATATTCTAGAAACAATATTTTCGATAGTGATGAACATTATCAATTAGTGGCAGAATAAATTTTATTGTTTTTGGTCAGTTTTGACAGCTGTTGGGGGATTATTTTATGAGGCCAAACTCTTTCTACTTTGCTGTAGGCCTCTACTGAAACGCTGAATAAAGCCTACCTAATCACTGTAGCCTGACGGAAGAACAAATGAAATTAAAACCTTATGAATAAATAGGATATCTTGTAAGATACTGCATGATCCAAATATAGTATTATTTGATACATTTTTAAAGTTTTCATTGCATTTTGGGCATGAAATCCACGCTGAATCCACCCTTCTGATGGGATCAGTTTAATCCAGATTTTTTTGGATCAAAGTGATCCAAATCTTACAAAAAGTTCTGAAAAACCCAAACTAAAGGTTTGATCCGAATCAAAACCAAGATTGGATTACGTGATCTAATCTGATGATGTAATCCGTTTTTTCTTTTGAAAAACCCATTTTCAAGATTTGATCCAATCCGTTATCCAAAATCCTTGTGGATTACTTTTGAAAAACTGGGCCCTGGTGTCTGCCTTCCTGTTCCCTTCATTTAATGCAGTAATTCTCAATTAGTGGCAGCCAGTGAAGCTGGAAGAGGAGCAGGGTGATGTGGGTGTGTTTGGAGGACTTGGTCAGCAGCCTAGCACAGGCATTCTGGACCACCTGTAGACGGTTCAGGGAGGTTCTGCTCAGACAAGTGAAAAGCCAGTTGTAATAGTCTAAGCGTGAGGAGATGAAGATGTGGAGAACAATCTCCAGTTCAGAGCAGGACAGAATGGGACTCAGCTTAGCAATGTTCCTAAGATGGAAGAAGAAGAATACTTTATTTACAGACTCAAAAATCCAATAAACACACAAAAGACATAAAAACACACATATTAAAATACACAAACACTAATTTAAAAGACAACTATACCAATATGTCCACATACTTGAATGATATCGCACACCACTAAGCCCAGGGTCAATCAAATGCTTAATGATGGAGTTACCCGAAGCATTCAGTCGACACATAAATTTGTAGATCATATTTCTCATTATAGCTGGAAATGCATAGACTCTAGCTTGACAAAACATCTCACTTGCACTCTACCATCTTGGTTTCCTGAGTAATATGCGCATACAATCATTATAAGCAACTTGAATCTCATATTTACTGGACTTTTTAAACGTAGCCCAGAAGGGGGCAGTATACAAAGGAGTACAGTATGCTCTTAAGAGTTTTATCTTGACTTGATCTGAGCACCAAAAGAATTTTCTACCCAGAATATTGGCTTGTGTATATAGCGCACAGCGCTGCCTGTAAATGTCCTCATCATCAGACATGTGATCAGTTAAATATGTCTCAAATACTTAAAATGGCAGCAGACAGGCAACACTTGTCCTGCCAAATAAAAAGATGGGAAAATACAATCCTTATCCCCATTTGCTCTACAAATCATTATAGCACTCTTTTTAGCAATATATTTTACATCACATTTACCTCCATATTACAAATTCTTGGAATCCAGCACTGCTAGGAGAAACTATGACCAAATCATCAGCCTACATCAGATGGTTCACTAACTTACCACCAATCATACGGCCTATTTTACATACTCTTAGCTGTTCAGACAGCTCATCCATATAGATGTTAGTGCTGGTGAGAGCAGCCCACCCTGGCCTGGTGTCAAGAAGGGCAGCCATTTCTCTCCAAAAAAACCATCAGGGACAGATTGATCTTCTGCTAAAAGTATGGCGAATGGACTGCTGAGGACTGGGGCAAAGTCATATTCTCCGATGAAGCCCCTTTCCGATTGTTTGGGGCATCTGGAATCTGGAAAAAGGCTTGTCCAGAGAAGAAAAGGTGAGCGCTACCATCAGTCCTGTGTCATGCCAACAGTAAAGCATCCTGAGACCATTCATGTGTGGGGTTGCTTCTCATCCAAGGGAGTGGGTTCACTCACAATGTTGCCCAAAAACATAGCCATGAATAAAGAATGGTACCAAAACACCCTCCGACAGCAAGTTGTTCCAACAATCCAGCAACAGTTTGGTGAAGAACAATGCATTTTCCAGCACGATGGAGCACCGTGCCATAAGGCAAAAGTGATAACCCAGTGGCTGGGGGACCAAAACGTTGACATTTTGGGTCCATGGCATGGAAACTCCCCAGATCTTAATCCCATTGAGAATTTGTGGTCAATCCTCAAGAGGCGGGTGGACAAACAAAAACCCACTAATTCTGACAAACTCCAAGAAGTGATGATGAAAGAATGGGTTGCTATCAGTCAGGATTTGGCCCAGAAGTTGATTGAGAGCATGTCCAGTGGAATTGCAGAGGTCCTGAACAAGAAGGGCCAACACTGCAAATACTGACTCTTTGCATAAATGTCATGTAATTGTTGATAAAAGCCTTTGAAACATATGAAGTGCTTGTAATTATGTTTCAGTCCATCACAGAAACAACTGAAACAAAGAAACTTTTGGCCACGACTGTAGTCCTAATGATACTATTGGGCACACCCCTTTGACTCAGTTTTAAAAAGAGTTTATTATGATTGACCTTATCAAATGCCTTTGAAGCATCAATAAAACCAACCAGGACGGTGGAATGTTTTCTCCGATACAGCTCCACCATTTCCTTTAATCCATAAATGCATATCTCAGTGCCATGTTTGGCCTTAAAGCCAAACTGTTTATCAGAAGTCTGCAGATATTTATCTGACCTGGAAGAAGGAAGAGCCAACAAGAGAACTGACATGAGAATCCATGGTGAGAGCTGGGTCAAAGGTCACACCAAGATTCCTGACAGAGGGTTTGGTGTGAGAAGCAAGCTGACCAAGAGAGTCTCTGACTTTGGGAACCAACTTGTCTGGGGCACAGATGAGGATCTCAGTCTTCATTCAGCTGTAGAAAGTTCCCAGCCATCCAGGTTTTAATAGAGTCTAAGCAGCTGTGCAACAGCTGCAGCTTAGACATCTCATGGAGCTTAAAGGAGATGTTAGAGTTCAATTATGTAGTTCTTTGGTTGGTTTTGACTGTTTTTCAGGTTGTCATCAACAAAAACAGAGCTGGCGCTAACTCAGGAGAACCTCAAGATAAAGGAGGGGTTAGCCGATGACATGGAGTCCAGAATCCAGGGAAGTCAGCAGCGTGCGGAGAGGAAGAGCGAGTGAGTCCAGCCATCCACCCCTCTTCATATGTCACTCTGTTTCTTTTCTTTATAGCCCTTTTTATAAGACACACCATGCCGGCAAATCAGCGCAATATTACCGCAACGTGTTTCTTATGAACGCACTATGGCGGTATCACGTTGTGGGAATTTTGCGGCATTCGTTGGTCTAATAAACGCACATTAAGCGTTAGCGCAACAGAGGGAGGTGTCATGACCATGTGATGAATTAATGCTGCGCTCCGGCCGGGAACTATAATGAAAATGAAAGTAAACACGCGCTTAAGTTTCACTTTTGTAAACAGAATCAGCTGAGATGATCATTTGGAGCGTTGCGGTGCTCCAGGAGCTTTTCTCCATTAGATTTGCAGCTCAGATCATCTGATAGCTCACAGGGATGGTGGAGGACACACACCTGTAGCTGGTTGTTAAAATAAAAACTTAAGGAGTGCGGCTTCGATCGCAATAAAAGGCAAATTATATCCAAGATACACAGAAGTCCGCGACAGTGCAGAGACTGCCCCCATACCTCCTTTATGCGGCCATTGCTTAATCTTTTATAAAACGGACATGATTGCGCAACATTACTTTGTGAAGTGCCTTGAGACGACTCTTGTCGTGATTTGGTGCTATATAAATAAACTGAATTGAAACTGAATTGAACATTACCGCCACGGTCTGAGCTCTTATAAATGACCTAACGCTCCCTGATGCCGCATCGGCGTTGCGGCAAATTGGCGGCATTGTCTTATAAAAGAGGCTTA
>SSNS01000992.1:0-12837 GCA_006937985.1 Aphyosemion australe
AAAAAAGAGAGAGGACGGTTGAGATCCGGCTGAGGGGAATGAGGAGAGAGCTTCGAGGCGAAGTGCGCGAGTGGGTGAAGAGAAAGCAATTTGTGTCGTGGGGTGTCCGTGAGAGAACCTGCTAAAGAGTTTATGGGCTGAAGTAAGATATAAAACATGTTTAAATTTCCACCCGAAGCTTTTGGGACTGTTTTGTACTGTTAGCTTAGCACTGCAAGTAGCTGAGGCTAACGAGCTCGTAAGAAGACTATAGGCTGCTGTTCACTAACCCAGCTGGGCTTAGTAGCTTATAAAGGATCGTTACCAAACTGGAAAACGACAGATTGGACCCAGATAGCACTCTGAGCCACCCGGAAGCGCTCAGAGGACCTCTGGCACCGTGGGAGAGAAGGACTCGTGACTGGGTGTGGGCCACACACTTGGACTAACGGCAGATTGGAGCGTGACACAGCGAAGAGGCGGCTGAGTTTTTACACGCACAAGGATCAAAACAGGCCTGCAACGAAGGGTTAGTTTGGGGTTTGCCGGCTTTAGGTTTAGCTAATAAGTGCTGAAATAAGTACTCTTGAATTGGGACACTTGATGGACATTCATTGTGTGTAATTTTGTGTTTGAACAATAGAACCTGTTTATTTTATTCTGAAGGTCAGATAAGCACTTTTGTTTACTTTATTTACAATTTCATTTAATAAAGGGGGGTTATTGTGTTCACCTTAAACCTTGTGTTAAGTGGTACTTGGGTCTGTTCCTCCGTAGTAGAGTGTATATGTGTTCTTAGTGTTAAACCTTAGTGCAGTGCATAGATCCAAAACATATTACCTGTAGGTAATTAACATTAGAAGAAGTTGATAGAACCCAGAGCCCACTCAAGTAATTCCTGAGTAAAGAAGGGCTACATAAAATGGAGGCACCGCTGGGATGTTTTGGGTATTTTAGGCACCTTAAAGGGACACTACACTATTCTTAAAATCTCACTAAGGTGATACATTTTGACATTTTTAAGCACAACTAACTATTAAACATGGCAGACCGCGGCAAGCTGGTGTCAGAACTGAAGAGATGGTGTCGGGGTGAAGGTTTGGAAGAAACTAAGGCGCTAATGGTTATGGTTCCAGAAGACATGGAAATTGCCAAGATAGAAGAGACCTTAGGAACTATTAAATGTTTGGGTCGAGTCCGTGTGCGAGGCCGAATGTTCCACCAAGCCCAAAATTGCATAATGGCTCTGTGTGAGTGCAAAGAGGAGTGCACTGACAATGTACCACTTGAAGTGCTTCATTCTGAAAGTGGGAAAAGCTGGCCAGTCATCACTTTAAAAGAAGTTTCAGCGGCAAATGATTTTAGTGTCAAGTTGAAAACTCTCCTAGAGGCTGAGGGTAAAACCATGAAGGATATCAAAGGTCTATTCTCGGACTCCACTCCTGAGGGCAGTACCACTGAATCTATTTTGCTAGCTGTTGGAGACATTTTGGAAAAGTCTCATAAGCCACAGCCCGAAGGGGGTTACCGGCGTTTGCGCCTATTCTCTGGGAACCTGCCAGTTCCAGCTAATGAGGAATCATTTGACCACTGGCTGGAACAGGCGTGGCTCATGGTCGAAGAAAGTGACTGTTCTGATAAAGAGAAAAGGCGTAGGATAATGGAAAGCTTAAAGGGGCAAGCACTGGAAATTGCAAAGTCAGTCAGAGATGCAGACTCAGAAGCAAACCCCTCAGTCTACCTGAAGGCTCTAGAAAGCGCGTTTGGCACTGCTGAATCGGGAGATGACCTCTACTTTGCCTTTCGGCTAATGCAACAACAGCCAGCAGAAAAACTGTCAGATTTTCTAAGACGGCTAGAAAGAGCTCTCACTAAAGTTATACAAAGAGGAGGGTTTCCAGCTGCTTGCAAGGATAGAGCTCGTGTGGAACAGCTCCTGAGAGGGGCTGTCGCCTCAGATCTCATGCTAATCCAACTACGCTTACGAGAAAGAAAAGAATCTCCCCCAACATTCTTACAACTCCTACGTGAAATCCGTACTGAAGAAGAGTATGAAGCTTCAAGGAGAAAGCTCAACACATCGCTTAATCCAGTACAAACAAAGAAATCAACCGACACCACTCATGCTGAAGTACAAAGCCTTAAAGCTGAGGTCAAAGAGCTCAAGACCAAGTTAGCTTCCTGTATGTCAAGTTCTCAAGACATCAAAGAGAAAAGTTACAATGTTCTACCTGTGTCCACACTACAACCAAGTGAGCAACACAGTGACCCTGAGTTTGCTGCATTAAAGAAACAAGTTAAGAGATTACAACAGAAAGTGGCACAAAGAGATACTGAACCAGATACCTCAGTGAAACAGACTACTGTCACTGCAGTAGAGGCAAAGCAATCAACGTATCCCCCAAACGGTAACAGAACACAACTGGACGAGCAGTTTTGCTATCGATGTGGTGAAAAGGGTCATTACATGGCAAAGTGTCGCAATCCTGAGAATCAGACCAAAGTCATCAGGAAACTCATCCAAACAGTAAAGACAATGAAAGGTGGTCCAAACACGGACACAAGTTCTACTCCAAATGCTAACTGCAATGTCAAGCAAAGTCTGCTGAGTACTCCTACTCCTGCGGGAATCCCCGAAGGGTTGATTGGACCACCCAGTCTTGTACCTATAAAGATCAATGGACAGCCCTGTGATGCCCTATTTGACAGTGGCTCTCAAGTCACCATCATCTTTGAGTCATGGTACAAAACCCACCTGTCCTCTGTCCCGGTGCAGGCAGTCACTGGTCTGGATCTCTGGGGTCTGAGTGAGTCGAATGTCAGTTACCCCTATCGTGGCTATGTGGTAGTTGATTTCGAGTACCCAGCCGAAGTTACTGGCAATAGTCACACAGTGTCGGTACTAGCTCTGATTTGCCCAAGTGCAAAAGAAGAGCAGATTCCTGTGATTGTGGGCACAAACACTAGCCACGTTCGCAACCTGGTAAAACAGTGCCAACAAAAGGGTGTGGACATCACCAAAGTTCTGGGTATTCAGGCGAACAATGGTCCGAATCTTGCCGTTGCAGGTTCTGTTTCCTTAACCTCAAATGATGATGAGGTGGGCAGCGTAGTATGGAAGGGTCCGAGCCCTTTAATCCTACCCCCCGGAAAAGACCTGCAAATCTCCTGTAAAGTTGACCTCAAGCAAACAGTAGACAAGGAAATCCTAATGGTGGACGCTTCTCCATTGGCTCCGCTTCCTGGTGGTGTGTTATTACAGCCTATGGTGGTTCCTGCCAATGCCGTACAAGTCAACAATTTTAGAATCTTAGTTCAAAATCAGTCAGCCAAAGAAACCATCATTCCTGTGGGTACAGTCATGGGTCACGTGTATCACACAGCCAGTGTTATTTCAGCGCCACTCCGAACGTCAGAGGATACCCAGTTTGACGGCAGTCAGATTGAGTTTGGTGACTCCCCTGTACCAGAGGAGTGGAAAGCCCGACTCCGACTTAAGCTGGCAGAACGCTCCAAAGTCTTCTCAGTAAGCGAATGGGATGTTGGTCTTGCCAACGAAGTAGAGCACACAATCCGTCTGTCTGATGCAAGTCCCTTCCGTCAGAGATCACGACGGCTGGCTCCTGCAGACATTGAAGATGTCAGAAAACATCTACAGGAGTTGTTGTGTGCAGACATTATTAAGGAATCGCGTAGTCCGTATGCTTCGCCAATAGTCATCGTGCGCAAGAAGAACGGAACCATAAGGATGTGCATAGACTACCGGCTACTGAACAGCCGGACAGTACCAGACCAATACACAACACCCTGCATAGACGAAGCACTCGACTCCTTGTCGGGGAGCAAATGGTTCTCAGTACTGGACTTGCGTAGCGGCTACTACCAGATCGCAATGGCAGAGAAAGACAAGGAGAAGACAGCCTTCATATGCCCGCTGGGTTTCTTCCAATTTGAGAGGATGCCCCAAGGAATAAGCGGAGCACCCGCATCATTTCAACGATTGATGGAAAAGACAGTCGGGGATATGAACCTTCTCCAGGTTCTTGTCTATCTGGATGATTTAATTATCTTTGGAAAGTCGCTGGAGGAACACGAGGAAAGGCTCCTCAAAGTCCTGGATCGTCTTGGAGAAGCTGGACTGAAAATCTCTCTTGACAAATGCCAGTTTTGTCAGCCACAGGTAAAATACCTTGGACATATTGTATCAGCTCGAGGTGTTTCTCCCGATCCAGAGAAGATTGAGGCGGTTACCACTTGGCCGCAGCCCCAAGACCTAAAGACTCTGAGGTCTTTTTTGGGCTTTTGTGGGTACTATCGACGGTTTATAGCCAACTATGCCGCTGTTGTGAGACCTCTCACTGAGCTGACCAAAGGCTATGCCCCAACTCAGAAGAACAAGAAAAAGTGCCCTGATTCCTCTAAGATTTATCTGAAAGAATCTGAACCCTTTGGTGAGCGGTGGGATGAGTCCTGTACTCAAGCCTTCCATCAAATAATCCAATGTTTGACCCATGCGCCAGTACTAGCTTTCGCCGATCCAACTAAGCCCTACGTGCTTCATGTGGATGCTAGCTTCAAAGGACTTGGAGCTGTCCTCAATCAACAGCAAGAGGATGGCTTAAAACCAGTTGCATTTGCTAGCAGGAAGCTGAGCCAGTCCGAAAAACGTTACCCCATACATCAGCTGGAATTCCTGGCGTTAAAATGGGCAGTGGTAGACCGGTTTCATGATTACCTGTACGGAGTTCATTTCACGATACGTACAGATAATAACCCATTGACGTATGTGCTCTCCACGGCCAAGCTCAACGCGGTAGGACACAGGTGGCTTGCTGCCCTGTCTACGTATGATTTTGAAGTCCAATACAGACCGGGCAAACACAACATAGATGCGGACATTCTCTCACGAAACTTTCCTGATTTGGACCCAGCTGATGAATGGGAGACAATACCTGAATCAGCAGTTAAATCAATCTGTAAAAGAGTCCAAGTTTCTGAAACACCCGACAGTCCTACACGGTGTGTCGACCAAATTGGAGCCCCTCCAAGCTGTGTTCCAGATATCTATGCCTTCCCACTAAAGATGGAGCTTCAATTGTTGGAAGATATACCAAAAGTTAATCTTAAGCATGCCCAAACAGAAGATCCAGTAATTGGACCGGCCATTCAAGCACTCCAACAGAATCAGTGGATGAACACAAGCCCCGAGGTGGCACAGATGAAGCGAGAAAAAGACAAACTGGTCATACGAGATGGGTTGCTCTACCGCACCACCAAGAGGCCTAGTGGTGAAGAGGTGATTCAACTTGCCCTACCTAAACAATACCATGACATGGTACTCAAGTCTGTTCACAATGATTCTGGACACCTAGGCATAGAAAGAACTGTTGACCTGCTTCGCAAAAGGTTCTTCTGGCCAAAAATGTCACAGGATGTCGAGCAACACATCAAAAACTGTGGTGAATGTGTCACACGAAAGTCTCCTGCTCAGAGAGTGGCCACACTTCATCAGATTTCTAGCAGTGGCCCTATGGATTTGGTGTGCATTGACTTCCTCTCCATGGAGACGGATTCCAGAGGCATGGGAAATGTATTAATAGTCACTGATCACTTTACGCGATATGCCCAAGCATTCCCAACTAAGAATCAAACGGCTCACACAGTGGCCAAGACCTTAGTTGACAAATATTTTGTACACTATGGTCTACCAGCCCGTATTCATTCTGATCAGGGCCGCGACTTTGAAAGCCGCCTGATCAAAGACCTGCTAAAGAATATGGGAATAAGAAAGTCTCGAACTACCCCTTACCATCCGCAAGGAGACCCGCAGCCTGAGAGGTTCAACCGTACCTTGCTCTCTATGCTGGGCACTCTGAGTGCGGAGAAGAAGAGGCAGTGGAGTCAACATGTCCCTTACCTGGTCCACGCATATAACAGTACAAAGTGTGATGCTACAGGCTTCTCGCCCTATTTTCTCATGTTTGGACGAGAAGCAAGACTGCCGGTGGATCTGTGTTTTGGGACCTCCCTTGACAAAACTGCAGAAAGCCATTCCCGCTATGTGTCAAAGCTGAAGGAAGACCTGCACCAAGCATACCAGTTAGCTTCTGAGACAGCAAATAAGGTTCACCAAAAGAACAAGAACAATTATGACAAAAGAGTTGGGTTTCAGTCCTTAGAAGTTGGGGACCGAGTCTTACTAAAGAACTGGGGCCTGAGAGGAAAGCACAAGTTGCAAACGAGATGGAATCCAGTACCCTACCAAGTTGTTGGGAAAATGCCTAATCTTCCTGTTTACCAACTGAAAAAGGAAAAAGGAAGTGGGAAGGTTAAGACAGTCCACCGAGACCACATTTTGCCCATCGGACAACATGTGAGGTTGCCAGTCCTTAACGAAGACAAGACTCATTTAAAGACAAAACATAAGAACCCACAACAAACAGCAGATGTGCATGAGCCTCAAGTGTTTCAAGACACAGACTCGTCATCAGAGTATGAGTACTATGAACCTCGAAGACCATGTTACTCCAGAGAAAGAGTTCATGAAAGACTGAGGCCGATTATCAGATCACAACAGCTATCACAAGAGATGTTCAGTAAGGATCAGGACCACAACTATGATGACATTGTCTCGGATGAGGAAAGTGCTCGTGAAGAACCTCGTTTGGAATATGCTACTGAACCTGACATGGAAAGTGACCCTGGGACGACTCCAGGTGAAATGACTCAAGAGGAATCAGACCAAGGTGAAGTGGAAGCCCAAGAGCCTATTCCAGAGCCAGAGATAAACGCCAGGGCGCCGCGGTCTGTCATTAAATTTCCAAAAGTACATGCACCACATAATCAGTCAGATATTACTCCTGACTATAAGTCTAAGAGGACTGTTAAACCGGTTGTACGTTTAACGTACGATGAGCCGGGAAAGGCTAAAGATCAGCCGATCACTATCATTCATAGAGGGGTAGTGATTACTATTGGACAGAATTAGAGATACATATTTTCATAAGGGTTATCCGGTTTCCACGTTATAAACTCTTGGTAGTCTGTTGAGGACACCAGACATTAAGAGGGGGGAGGATGTAGCCCAGATAAATGAAAAGCATTAAAAAGGTTTATAAAGTAGAAGTTAATAAATAGTTCATAGATAAAAAGTTCATGAATATAGTAAGTTAAAAAGGGGGATAATTCATTTAGCTTGGTTTTATTAAAAAAGTTTATCTTTGAAAAGTATGTTAAAGATATTGTAAAAGTATCTATATATTTTTATTTCATTTGTTAATGGTATGGGTGAGAAGTGTATTTTCCTATGCAGGGACAGTCTTTGAAGGTAACACGACTCCTGGCGGGGAAAAATAAAAGAAAAAAAGAGAGAACGGTTGAGATCCGGCTGAGGGGAATGAGGAAGGAGCTTCGAGGCGAAGTGCGCGAGTGGGTGAAGAGAAAGCAATTTGTGTCGTGGGTGTCCGTGAGAGAACCTGCTAAAGAGTTTATGTGCTGAAGTAAGATATAAAACATGTTTAAGTTTCCACCCGAAGCTTTTGGGACTGTTTTGTACTGTTAGCTTAGCACTGCAAGTAGCTGAGGCTAACGAGCTCGTAAGAAGACTATAGGCTGCTGTTCACTAACCCAGCTGGGCTTAGTAGCTTATAAAGGATCGTTACCAAACTGGAAAACGACAGATTGGACCCAGATAGCACTCTGAGCCACCCGGAAGCGCTCAGAGGACCTCTGGCACCGTGGGAGAGAAGGACTCGTGACTGGGTGTGGGCCACACACTTGGACTAACGGCAGATTGGAGCGTGACAGTGAGCGTCGGCCCGAGCTGTTTTCCACCGGAGGCGAGGACTTCATTGACTGTATCGGTTTGGACTAATACTCATCTTGCACAAGGTACCTTGTTTTTATTTTATTTTGCTCTTAGCAGCGAAGAGGCGGCTGAGTTTTTACACGCACAAGGATCAAAACAGGCCTGCAACGAAGGGTTAGTTTGGGGTTTGCCGGCTTTAGGTTTAGCTAATAAGTGCTGAAATAAGTACTCTTGAATTGGGACACTTGATGGACATTCATTGTGTGTAATTTTGTGTTTGAACAATAGAACCTGTTTATTTTATTCTGAAGGTCAGATAAGCACTTTTGTTTACTTTATTTACAATTTCATTTAATAAAGGGGGGTTATTGTGTTCACCTTAAACCTTGTGTTAAGTGGTACTTGGGTCTGTTCCTCCGTAGTAGAGTGTATATGTGTTCTTAGTGTTAAACCTTAGTACAGTGCATAGATCCAAAACATATTACCTGTAGGTAATTAAAATTAGAAGAAGTTGATAGAACCCAGAGCCCACTCAAGTAATTCCTGAGTAAAGAAGGGCTACATGAAGGTCTGTGGTTACATTATACCTTTGCAGGTAGAACTGAGCTAAACTTTATTCAGTATACATCAACTTCCTTCTAAGAGGCCTGGAGTATATAATGTGTACACAGGTTGGCTTCAGAACATATCACTTACATTTTAATAGCATTTTTAAGATCCGATTCTAGCTGATTACAAGTCTAGCTCTACAAAATAGGGTTTACATATCATCAAGCATTAATCAAAGCTGTCTTCACTGGCTCCCTAACCTCTGGGGCTGGACAAAGGTTTCCCCCAGGAGGGTGAGGCCCACTCAGGCCTCTAATCTCAACATAAACGGTATATTAAATGCCCAACCAGAGAGGAGAAAACCCTGGACCACTGTTACAGCACAATAACTGGAGCCTATCACGCAGTGGCTTTCTGACCACGTGACCATTCATCTGATCCCAGCGTATAAACGAAGGCTAAAACTCTCCAAGCCTGTTGTGAAGTCAATAAAACAGTGGAACAATGATGCTGTATGAGCTTCGCACATGCCTAGAGACCACAGACTGGGAGGTAATGAAGGCTGCCTCTGACAGTTTGGATGAATACACAGATCCGTCACCTCCTACATCCACTTCTGCCAGGACAGCATCATCCCATCATGGACCAGGGTGAGTTACAACAACGACAAAGCCTGGTTTACCCCAAACTCAAACAGCTGTGGTTAGAAAAGAGAGAAGCCTTTAAAAGTGGGGACAAGGACTCCTACAGAGACGCTAAATACAGGTTCAGTAAAGAACTGGTCAAAGCTAAACACCAGCATCATGACAAAATGCAGCAGCAAATCTCTGAGAACGACCCGGCTTCTGTGTGGAAAAGTTTCAGAAGCATCACAAACTACAAACCCAGAAGCCCCGCCTCCACTGCTCATCTGCTCTTGGCAAAACAATTTCTATTGTCGGTTTGATGAGCCATCATGCAGGTCTCACACCTCATCCAGTCCTAAAAATAGAGACATTGGCCACCCACCCCCCACTCCAGAGCCATCACTGTGGAATTTACCCTCAGCACCCTCCTCCTCACCCCCCACCCAGGAGGTCTTCTCATCACACACCTCCACCACAACCCTACACATCCGTCAGGCAGATATAAAGAGGCAATTCAAGACTCTAATGGCACTTACACACTAGCACCGGCTCGGACCGGGCGGGATTGGGTATGTTCCTTTCACATCCGGGTGGCCCGGGGATTTTTGGGGCTGAACCGTACGTGTTTTCGGCCCTCATCTGAAGGTGGTCTGCTTTTTGTCGAAACCGGGCCAACACACCCACTGCCGACTCATTGGTCGGCTCAAATTCACGCCTACGTTTAGGGGGAACCTCCGATTAGCGGATAGAATCCGCCAGCGGGGGCTTCCCGCATGCGCGCTTCATTATCACTCTGAATGCGGAGGAGTTAACAAGCCTCTGACTGAAGCTGTTTTATCTGTTTCCGTCAGCGGTTATGAGCGCAGCGCGCGCGCACGCACACACACACACACTGACGCCACGCAGCTTTTTGTTTAATAAGGAAGAGACCGCAGAATTATCAGCGCTCCTTTGACCCACCCAGCCGTTTCTCTGTTCCTGTCTGCTGCGATGAGCGCAACGCGCGCGCGCACACACACACACACACATACACACTGCTGCCACGCAGCTTTTTGTTTAATAAGGAAGAGACCGCGGACTTCGCGGTGACCCACCCAGCTGTTTCTCTGTTCCCGTCTGCTGTGATGAGCGCAGACACCGGGCAGACTTCTCCGCACTCCTTTGACCCGCCCACATCACTGATATATTCGCGCCAAATTTTCGCGCGCATTTCTGAGACCGCCTATCACGTCCGCATTCCAAAGGGTGTCCTGGAAGACGTGTGTAAACAACCTGGCGGGGCCGGGGCCGACTGAGGCCGACCGATCGGAGCCGACCCGGTGCTAGTGTGTAAGTGCCATAAATGCTCAAAAAGCCCTGAGCCCTGATGGTGTGTCTCCTGCCACTCTAATGGCGCTTACACACTAGCACCAGGTCGGTACGGCCGGGCCAAAAGATTTGGTTTCACATTCGGGGAGCCCGAGAATTTCCAGCGCCAAACCGGACACTTTTTCTGCCCTCTAGCCAAGCCGGTCTGACTCGCGCCAAAACCGGGCCAACACACCCACTGCCGACTCATCGGTCGACTCAAATTCACGCCTACCTTTAGGGGGAACCTCCGATTAGCGGATAGAATCCGCCAGCGGGGGCTTCCCGCATGCGCGCTTCATTATCACTCTGAATGCGGAGGAGTTAACAAGCCTCTGACTGAAGCTGTTTTATCTGTTTCCGTCTGCTGTGATAAGCGCATCGCGAGCGCGCGCGCGCACACACACAGTGCTGCCACGCAGCCTTTGTTTAATAAGGAAGATACAGCGCAGGCTGAGGAGGCATTGCAGCAGTTAGATTAAGGTGTTAAAAAGATGAACGCACAGCGAGGAGATAAGTTTCACTTTTGCTTTCACTAACAGACACTAGAGGGTGCTAAAAGCAAGCAAAACTGCCAAGTGTGCCTTTAACAGGAGGAAACCTCCAACAGGATCTGGCTTTAATGGCTGAAATGTCTCCTCAGCTTTCATTAGTGTCTACAGGAGCGGTTCATCACTAAATCAAACAAATCAGCTGTGTTCATGATCAAAAACATGCAGGAAACATGCTGGAAGCAGACTGCAGCACCAGGCATGTCAGCTACACTTTATTAAGTCCAACAGGGACCGGACCGCCATGCTGAAGTTGCAAGTGCGGTATTCTGGCCACAGAGGGCGGTGGGGGTCTGAGTGACATTTCATTAACACAGTAAAGGGTCATTTTAGCACAAACTGGCTCAAGAAAATTATTTAAAAATATGAAAAAGTTGCATAGTGTGGCTTTAAAGGGGAGTTTTCCTCTCCACTGTTGCTACATGCTTAGTATGGGGATTGATGTGTTTTGAATTGGCGTTATTGGTTCTCGTTTTATGCGATTATGTTTAAAACATGATAATTACTTCAATCTGTTGTGTTAGTTTCACCTACTGGTGGAACTGAGTATTGCGTGTTGAGGTGTACCTGCTTTGAGCAGATGATCATTAAGACACAGAGACTGAAATCTCAAGCTGGAAAACAAACTAAGGACAAAATAAAATGTGGATTAGGACAGAAATGGAGATTATGGACTGTGGTTGCTCTTGAATATTTTGTAGACAGGTTCACACAGTAGGCTTGTGTAGCCGATTTATTTGAGTACTATAGTCTATCTTAGTCTAATTTATCTGTAAATTTGATAATTGACTATCTGGAAAACTCATGCTTCATTGCAGAAGAGAAATAAATTATTGATTGGGAATTGTAATCATCTTCCAGATATTAATTTGAAAACTTATAATAGATTAAGAGGGGACATTTTTTTAGATATAGCCCCATCAATAATATCTTTTTCATCAGACGCCACCTGTATGCATGGAGAAGAATCATCATAAAATCACAGTTTTTATTTAAGAAAAGCAAATATCAAATGTTTTTGGGCAGCAAGGACGACTGGCCCTGCTCTAGAAACGTTTGGACACCTCTTGTCTCGAGGAACAGTTCAGACTTAAAGCAGCAATCTGGAGTTTTCCCCTTTCAGGAATTATGTATGATTTTTTAGAAATCTGTAAAAGTGATTGTTTTATCATGTAGTGTGATATAATGTAAGCAATACGTCTTTTTTTTTTGTTGCTAAGCCCGCCCCCTGCCCGGTAAAATCCGTGCAATTGGAAACTGAGCGCCAACCAGAACTAACCAATAGCGTTAGACTACCGCTTACGTGCTTCAAATTTAAGGAAGCACCTCGGCTGATGCAGCGTTGATGAACTTTTCATGGACAAGTAAGTCTTTAAAATATAAATATATGAAAACACAACATGACATGAGAATAATACTTGTAAAACAACGTGTTTTAGCTGTTTGTCGGCTACAGAAGCACATTCATAAACAAGAAACGTGCAGTCGCCATCTTAAATTACAGAGTCGACCGACTATTGGTGTGATACGCTTGTCAGCCACTAGATGGTGCCATCAGATAAAAGAAATACTCCGGAGAGCTACTTTAATTTTAAAGACAGGTTTCAGTGATTTTTTTGAGTTAACCACTTAGGAAAGCTCCTCCCAGTATGCGTTTGAACCGATGACCACACGGGTGCAATAAGCAGAATGGGGGGGTCTTGTGGCAGATCTGCTCAGTGACGGCCGGTGTTCGGAGGTGGGGGTTGTGTTTATAACCCTGATTGGTTGGTGCCCCCCTGTCCACTTGGGGCCCTACATACAGTGTGTGATGTGCATGGGCGGAGCATCGGGCCTAGGTTTAGGCTGTTGTTGAGCCTCCGATCGTTCTCACCCACCTGTGTTTAATTACCTGTGCTGTGTGTTCACTTTCCATTCCATTCCATTCTTATTTGTAGAGCACACTTATACACAGCCGAGGCCGACCAAAGTGCTGTAC